>JAKSZP010000852.1:0-26380 GCA_022478985.1 Massospora cicadina | reverse complement strand
TTGAGGATTTGGAGAAAGTCACAAGAAGATTGGTTGAGCGCATAACTTAACTCCAATCTGAAGCTATGACCAATTTAGCAAAAACAGTGACAAAAGAAGGGCAGGCTGCCAATGAGTTATGAACCCCCCTACCTACATTCCAAGTGTCCGATGTAGTGTTGTACTACCATAACCACATCACTCCTTAAAGCGGTAAGCTTGGCTCAATTTGGTTGGGTCCCTTCACCATCATTTACAAGAGAGGAAACAAGTATTATATCAAATCTCTAGCTACTGGTATCACCATTAATTGCGTACATGGCCATTTCCTACAGCCATATTCTCCCCCCCAACATTCTTGAGGGGGGTGATGTCAGACATTTGCCCTCTCAGCTAAAAAATAATAATGTTTTAGTCAAATTCCAGTGAAAAGGGGAAATGTTGGCAATTTGCAATTCTGCGATACTACTAAGAGTGATTTTAAAATAATGATAATGATAATGTCAAGGATATTGGCCATAAGACCCTGAGCAATTCACAGTAGAACACCATTAAGTGGGATAACATAAATTCAAAACCTGAATGGGGAAATAAATGTAAAATCAAGCAGTCAGATTACTCTGACCACATGATGGACCATGGGTGACCCTCAAAAGGCATGCCCCCAGCCACAACTAGGTCCTTCCAAGCGCCTACATGGAGACCACCCCCTTTCATAGGCATGGCGGAGGTCCCCCAAGATGAAAGTATTTTATCTAGCAAAGATTGGGTAAAATACGTCAAAACATTACCACATGGGTGCATTCTGTCCCAAAACTCCATCCCAAACATTGGTTCATTAAATCTAATGCAAATATCACAGGATGTGATATGTGCGTCTCTAATATTTACTAATTCAGAATGCATTGAAGCTATTCTAAAACTATCTTTAGATTCCCCCCAACCCTCAAAAAAGTTTAAATACTTATTGGTCAGATATTGAAGGGATCTCTTTTTCTCCGTTACCTTGTTTAGCTAATAAAAACCATAAAAATCCCAAGTTTTTATTAGTATATTTATTAAATTTTATTAAAACTTTCGTGGGATCCAGAGGCATAAGCACCAGCAAGCACCCATAAGCTGGATTCCTACATGGCAGGATTATGTTTGTAGTTGTGTATCTGGCATTGCAGTTCTCTGGTTTGTGTTTCTTGATTTCCTCATTGAGGGAATTTAGTACTGAAGGTACCAGTGAGATGGCCAACTCTATCACCAAGATCAACAATTGGGCTCCTTTAAAGGTCTTGATAGTTTTTTTGAAGTAGAAGCTTCAATAAGAATTTAATTAAAGTTTATGAATTTTATTTTGAGTGAATATTTTGATTTTGCCAGATAGGTACAAATTACCAATAATTTTACTATTGGCAGAGTGCTGGGCATTTATACTACTGTGGAGGGTGATGGAGAGTATTTGTTATATCTATGAAATGAAAATACCAATTATTTAATCCCAAGGGTACTAGAAATTTGTCCAATGCCATTTTTTAGGGGTTTTAATATTTTCTGAGTCCATTGGAATTGGAAAAAGTAGCTGGCTCATCCAACTTAATTTTTTGTGTATATTCAAGCTTTTAGGGTGATAAATTTTTTTTCTCTGATCTCTTCTGAGACCACCTTGGTGGCAAAAGGTTTTTTAATTTCTACATCTTTAGGGAAGCCAACTTGTTTGTTTGGAGGCATCTTATTCAATCAAGCGTGGTTTTTCTGTCTATCTCAGTAATAAAAAAGCAATCTTCAGATTCAGTTGCAAGTCTCACTTCATAAGCTCTTGATCTTGTCTAAAAAGAATTAAATGTATTCAGTGATATTGTGGGTGGAGGATGCACACTAGTCTAAGGTTGGTGTAGACTCAATCTGATTTGAGCGGCAGCCACCTAGCGCTCATCAGTGTTGTGCCCCAAGTCTGCAATCTTTTCTAGGGGTAATCCTTATGGGGTTGTTCTATTCTTTGACTGAAAGGGGTGTAAGGTCCTGCCATCCTGATGGCTGTGGTGGTACCCTTACACTTTAGTTAAAAAATCTTAGCTCTTTTTTTAAAAGCAAAAAAAATTACTTAAAGACTCAATGACAATATCTACTATTTATGATGTGACTAAGGATTCTAGATATATAAATTTATTTAGTTATATAAGGAGTATCACTATTAAAAAAGGGATAAATATTTATACTAGAAGGATCAACAATACCATATCTCTATATAATGAGCACATGTTTTATTTAATTAACTTAAGATAAACTTGTTTTTCATTATAAGGGTTTGCATATAGATGTTGTTGAAACTGGTTTTGACTAATAGTTCCCAGCTTTTAATTGCACAGGTTTGGTATGTGCACTATTTTCGTTGCTTGATAGATATATATGAACAATAATAGTAAGATGACTAATATCTGTAGTTGAATAATTAAACCAGATGTGGTCTAATGCTAAACTTGGAATAAATTACAAAGTACTGATTTGACAACTAGGGACTTCTTCCCAAGTCCAACTGAGAATTAATCTACTCTTAGATTCAGAAGTTCCCAGCCTAAGTTCCCATCATGCTGAGTTGACGGAGAACCATGTCACATGCTTGCTTTTCTTCTAAGGATATCGAATCCTTAATCTTTATCCACACAAAAGAGTCCACAATTATTGTACTACAACAATAATTAACTGAAGATGAATAGATCTTATATATGCTACTTGCAATCATAATAACCTTGATGGACCTACTTCATTAATAAAGGTACTAAGGAATTTATAGGGGTAATTTGGCACCCAAATCCTTGGTTGGTGCTTCAGCCATGAAATGGCAGCCGTTGCCATTGAATTTCCCTATAACATCTCTACCAGTGATGATCTTCTTCATTGGATTAGGGATTTCTCAATTAGACATCCCAGAGACCTAAAAATGGATAGAGCCAGAAAACGTGTCCCTAACGTTCCTGCTCAATCACATCAAACCAACTACATTTGTCTAGTGACCTGCTTAGGTAATGTGACTCTTTACCCATCATAGCAGTTCATAAACCAACTGATTGATTTGATAGTTGCAGGCAGCATCACTTTCCTCACAACTGCTGATTAAATTCCCAAATAGTTGGTGATGAAGCCTAACTAATTTTAATTGTTACGCCTGATAGTTAATCAGCAATCAACTATCAGATGCCCCTATTTCATTGGCAACTCTGCCTAATAAGATCTTAAGCATTTGCACTGATAGATCCCTTGTGGATCCAAACTTAGAAAATTACCCTAAATTCTTGGACACATTAACCCAAAATTGAGGTCAACTAATATCTGATTCATTTGCTAGTGGTATTTATCCCCCTATCAAACTAGCAGATAACCTAGAAAGCTGGAAAGGTGTGCAAAAATCTCAACACATCCCCCACTTGCCTAATTTCCAGTAAGAATATTATCAGGACAGTAGAATGCCACCTTGTATCAGGTCGAATACTTCTATTTTCCAGAGGAGAACAGCTGATCTGCACTCAACACTGCTCAGGACAACCTTTGGCATGCGGTTCTCTTCCTTTTCTTTCTCACTAATGCCTCCTCAGAGCATGGTCCTCATGACCTTTGCCATGCTGCTCTAGTCAATTAACTCATGACGATTCCAGTCCCAGAAATCAAGTTTTCCCCCCAGTCAGGGCACGCAACCCGTTGTCATCTTCAGGATCTTGGTTCAGTGTACTTGATTTCCTGATCTCCCTCCTCGTCCTTGACAGGAGGTCACTACCATCAATGTCTTTCTTGTGGCAAAATTGTATTTTATTTAAGGCATGCTGACCAGTGGATGTACAGTACTGATACTCAAAGAACAAACAAAAACTGAAGCAAAAATGGAAAACAGAACAAAATAAATCCTCTAACCGGGAAGGGAGTGGAGAACCTATAAACCACCATGGCAGAGAGGGAGGAATGGATGGGTGGCGCATCCACATGCACATAAACCACATCAGGTGAAGCAGCGTTATAGAAGTGGATTGAGGCTGAGAGCAAGGGCCTCAGAGAGTCAGCATGGTGGGGGGTCAAGTTGTAGTATAAACAGATCGAGATGAGCAATATTGACCTCAACAATAGCTTTGACTAATTCAACCATATGATGTTCATCCTGAAGGAGGACATCAGGAAGCAGGGAAAAACTGGCTACATTTGCCTGGTGATAGCAGTTTTTGGGTCAAAGGTTGATAGTTTGGAAACATAAATGGCAGAGGCTTCAGCAACTTTAATCAATTTGTTGATTTCATCCCATGCATTTTCAGGGAAAACATGGGGAAGTTAGCTATAAATAGCCTTTGTGGAATTCTTCAACAGACTTTGCTACTGCAATATGGAGTTGGTGACAATGGGGGAGGCCACCGCCGCTAAGGCAAGCTGGTGACCACTCTGGAAGGGGATAGCATCGGGTTTTGGGGCATAGTGTCTGGGAGGGATAGGCTTGACAAAATCTGAGGAAAAATTCTTCCCAGTCATACCCATATGGGGCTTCCTCACCTGATTTGTCAACTTCTTACCAACTATTGCACCTGATTCGTCAACCTCATCCAATAGGGCCCACGTTTTTTGGTTGATTACAATAATGGAGGCAGGATTAGGGTGGGTGTATTAAGGCAAATGGGGAGCTTCTTGGGGGCGAACAGTAAGCCAAGCCTGATTGTGATTGACTGGGATGAATTCAGGTGGATGAACGTGTCTGGGGTTATGGTGGGTGCAGATTTTCTCACTCTGCCCCATCAAGCAAGAGTGTTAGGTGGGAGGGGGCAACGAAACTCTAATCAGATACCACTGACAAGGTTTCAGAGACAAGACCAGATGAAGCGGTATGGTGGCAGGACTTTTAAAAATGGTCAAATCTGAAACAGAGGGGACAAATCTGTCACCAATTGTTGACATGAGCCTAAAAGAAATTCTGGTGTTGCCACAATATGAGCATGTGAGGGGATTCTTTGGGCAATGGGGGAGTGGTGTGGGAGTGATGGTGGCAGTGATGCGAGGTGCAGCAAGGCGCTCTGCACCAAAAGTAAGGTGAAGATGAGGTTGGGTTGAGAGCCAAAAGTCATAAGCCCCAACATCAGCTGCTTATATAGAATTTGGTGTGGTAGGTGAGAAGGGAGGTTTTAAAATGATACATCAATGTGGTGTCAGAAGGGAGGCAAGTATGGGTAGTAAGAACTGGGGTATTTTATAAATCAAAGGAGTCAATGCTGCCACTGCAACCTCCTCCATCTGGAAGCCTATGTCAATATAGCCCTTAAACGGGCGGAAATTGATAAATCCAGTTGTTGTGTCAGACAATTGCCTTTCAGCTTCAAGAAAAAGAATGTTTTGGGTCAAAATAGGTCAAAAGGGGGAAATGTTTGTCAGGCAAACAGCAACTTATTTTTATACTGGCCCACCAGTTTAAGCGCTGAAGCACCCAAACGGCAAACCTGAATGCCAGTGGCACTGTTGCTGGTACAACAGTTATGGAACTAGGAAGAAATTTCGCCATTAAGTAAACATGAGTCATAATTTTGTATAGGCACCTAGCAAAGTACCAGGTGAACACGGTCATAAACCCCAAGGGTTGTTGGAGTATATGCGGAAAGGGAGGTTTAGTTTCCAACATATAAACTAGAATTTGGGTAAAGGGTTTTATTAGAAAGATAATTGAAGAAAATTGACTAACAATTCTCTCAGTGCAATGCAACTGATTAAATAGCGTTTGATTAGTAGTGGGTCAAAGCTGGGATTGGGTCTCTTAAATTTGGCCTGCCCAGTGAATTTTCAGAGGAGGGGGCGGACACTTTTAATTGGAACTGACATCAAAGGATTCAGCAGCATGCCAAGTCACTATCAGTTTGTCCATGAAAGCCTGGACCAATACTCAACTGCGTTTACATTGGTTGACATGACAGCATCTAGCCCAACGGGCAACAGGAATTCCCCAGGGCCACCCCACATAGGGACGGTCCCAATTGGTTGGAAACGGGTTTGGGATAGCCAACCCGCCCATGCCCAGTCGCTGGGGCGTTTGTTTGGGCAAATGAGTTATTTCAGATATAAAATCCGATTCTTGAACTAGGGGGTTTCAAATTATTGGTGACAATCCTCAATGATTTTAAAGGGAATTTAGCAGTATTGATGATATCACTTGATGGCTCAATATCATCCACGATTCTGGGCAATAATTTTCATATTGTCTCTTTTTAAATATTGAATTTCTGATCATCAGGCTTTATTCCCATTAGTTTTAGACCTTTCATCTTTGATTCAGTAATCTTGGTTTAGATTTCCTAAATTTGCCAAACAATTTCAGCAGAGGTGAGCTTAGGTACCAGGGGATGAATCTTTAGAGGGTGTGCTGTTACCCAGTACTCATCTACCATGTGGGCGAGGTCACCCTGGGTGATGAGGGGTACAGCCACCCTCTTCAGACCCTTCTTGTTCAGGAATGGGAAAATCGCCCAATCTATACAAAGGGGACGTTCACCTGGACTAACATTACCTTTTTTGCCAAAGGAGGGGCGCCTCCACTGGGAAACTGCGTAAGGGCTACATTTCTGTGCGCCTTAGGTAACTTGATTGCCATCAAGGTTGAAGCTTTTGGGGGGACGGGGAGCATCAGGATGGGACTCATGAAACGCCTTGACCAGTTCCATACAATTTTCACAATTGCGGGCCTTGACCCAACTGTTCTTGTAGGCCGGATAACTCTTCCAGGCAATGAGATACTGAACTGACCTCTGAGATTTGTGGGACGCTAAGCTGTTTTCCACCTTGGCTTCTTCCACATCCTCAATTACTATTGGCTCACGATTAGTGGGAATGGTTCCCTTGAACAGGGACAACTGAGATACGTGGAGGATGGGGTGCTGTTTCCAATGATCTGGCAACTTTAACCAGAAAGCACCATTGCCCAAGTCTTCCTCCACCAAGTGGGGACCCAAACGCTTTCTTGCAAACTTCCAGGAAGGTACCTGCATCTGCAAATAGCACATATCTAGCATAACATATGAACCCACCGTTATAACGTGGCCAGGAAGCCATTTTCAATCTTCAAACCACTTGTAATCAATAGCTTTAGTGAGATGTCCCACACTAAGGGCAGGGTAGATCGAATGTGCTCAATGTGATCTGTGGCAGCAAAGATCTCTGGACGCAGACAGGGACTGATTGAAAATGATGGATTATACCCCAACGTCTCTTTATAGGGAGAAAACCCTGTAGAAACGTGAGTTCCATTATTATAGGAAATTTGAGTGAGGGGGAGGTCATTGGATTAGGTATCCTATGCAGCCGCAGCAAAGCAATGCAGATACTGTTCCAAAATTTGGTCAAATGGCTCAGTTTGTCTATTGGATTGGGGATAATATGCTGTGGAATGGTAGGATAACCTTTTAAGATGGATAAAAGCTCATTCCAGAAACGCGCTGTAAACTGGGGCCCATGGTCGCTGATGATCTCCTGCAGGAGACCAAACATTGAAAACGCATGGCGTATGAAGAGATGAGAAGTTTCTTCTTACATAATCGCAGAAGAGCATGGAACGAATAAGGAAATTTTAGTAAAACTATTGACCACCACCATCACCACCGTAAATCCATGAAACAGGGAAGTTCAACAACAAAGTCCCTTGACACCGATGTCCATGGACCCTCCACCTGTTGTAAGAGATGAAGAAGATCATTCCTTCCTGATCAATCTGACTTGGCCCATACACATATAATGCAATCATCAATCCAGGCTGGTACTTCTTTTTGATAAACCTGCTCAATTAAAAGTCCACTTAATCAACTCAGTGAATTTCTTATTGTCTGTATAACCAATTGTGGGAGGGTCGTGATGTGCCAAAACACCTCAGTTCTTAAGAGAGGGGGACCCAAACCCATGACCAAAAATAAATGAGACCCTCCACCAGGGAATATAGAGAATATTTGTTCGTTTAAAGGTACAATTGGTCTACTAACTCTACTCCTTTGGGGCAGGTCATTTGAGCTGCTAAAACTCGTGAAATGAGAGGGCATCAGGAGCAAAGTCAACTGTTGAGACCATGTGCGTTACAATAGATAAAATTTTTGGTGGTTGGAATCACAGTAACCAGGTCCACTTCATCTGAGTCCACGGGGCAATGAGCTGGGTTGTAGCCAAGGAAATTGGGAAGCACATTTAACGCACCTTTCATAAACTCATATTTAAAATTGAAGCTACATAAATCTCAATAGGTATGAGCTTGCCTATGTGCCAATTTTTGTTCTTTGCAGAAATACAGAAAAGCTTGGTGATCCTACGCACAGTTAACTCATGCTGGGCAACCTGTAACAGATACCACCAATGAGTCAACGCCCATGCTATGACTGCCAACTATTTATCATAGATGGCCCGTGATTGCTCAGTAGGTGAAAATTTCCATGAAAAGTAGGTGACTGGATGTTTTAACCTATCGTGCTCCTGGAGCAGAACTTCCCCAACTACTACTAATTAAGATTTTCATGCAATGATATATGGTTTAGAGGGTTCTGCATGTTTTAGGATGGGGGAGATAAGAAAACTTCTTTAATTGAGTCAAACACCTGCTGACACTTGGGTGTCCAATGAAAAGGTACACCCTTACCCATGAGGGGGTGAAGTGGAGCAGCTAACTGGGAAAGGGCTGGGAAAATTTCTTCAAGAAAATAATGGTGCTTAAGAAACTTCTTAACTGTTTTTGAGTTGTTGAAGTTGGCCATTTGCAGATGACATCCAACTTGTTGGGGGAAGTTCATAGCGATCTTTTAAAGGACAAGGTTCCTGATAAAGGTAACTTCCTCCTTATAAAACTCACATTTTGAAGGCTTAACAGATAGGCCCGCCCTGTGCAAAGCAGCCACAACTTCTTCCAAGTCTTTTGTGTGTTGTTCAGTAGTTGGGGAGTGAACCACGATTTCATCAATATATGTAATTGCGCAAGTGAACCAAAGGTCACCCAGCACACTATTGATCATTCTTTAAAATGTGTCTGGCGCATTCTTCAACCTGAAGGGCATTACGCAGAACTAAAAAATACCTCACTTTGTTTGAATCGTGGTAAGCCATTCTTGACCTTCAACTATCCTTATTTGGTTGAAGGCATTAATGAGATCAAGCTTGGAGAACACATGAGACTTATCCATCACTTGACTGATAGTTTACTCCAGGGGCAAAGGGTAGGGATTGCTCACTGTAATTTTGTTTAAGTGTCCATAATTGTAATGAATGGGTTTGCGCCAACATTCCACAAGGAAATCAGGAAGTAAGAGCCTCATAGCTGACTCTACTAGGGACCACCCTGCTGGAGCCAATCTCCAAACCCATCCATCAAGTTTTATCGTTGCCATACACCTTCAGATCACTGTCCACACGCTGAAGGAGAGTTCCGAGATTCACACCAACGCCACAACAAGCTCACTAGTTAAGCCCATGTCTTCAATCTGAAATATTATTTAAAATAAAATATTATTTCTTATGCAAGCAATTCATTTATTTTACTTTTGGGGGTTTTGTAGAAGACTCAACTGGCCATTCCGGCCAACCTACCCCAAATAAATAGTACTTTGTAATATTGAATAAACTTTCTCCTATGCTAGGCTCTCCTGAACTGACCAGCACATCTCGGGAAAAGGTTCCATATCCCAATGAATCATCATCCACGCCGCTTGTAAGTCCAACGTCATATTGATTTGGATGTGTTGCGGCTTCAGACAGTCAAATTTCCCTTGCTCCAATTCCCTCAAATCTGGGTTCCTTCTTATATATTCAATATTCAGATACAGTACTGACTAATCCAAAGCAATGTATGGATCAGGTGCAACCTAATCCGTTACATTACCCTCCTGTGAAACTTGAAACTCCTGGGCCATCCCCAGGCACTGCGTGCCATCTACTCCCATTTGCCACGCCGCATCCTCCAGATAACCTTTTCACTTTACTCGCACATGCAGCCAGCCCTTCGCCCATCTCCCAAGCTCTGGATCTGGCGCTCTTTGTTGATCCGCCTGTCACTTCTATTGGGCCACCACCCACTCCAAACTTCCCCGTAGCTTTCCCTCAGAATCTTCCAGGGCACGCGCCATCTTGTCCACCCCCCAGTACACTCCATCCACAGCTCCTCTGGAAGCTCTTCTTGGATCCGCCTGTTGCTTCTGCTGGGCCACCGCCCAATCTGTACTTCTCTGTTGATTTTCCTCGATATCCGCCATGGCATGTACCATTTTGTCCGCCCCCCAGTACACTCCATCCATAACTCCTCTGGACGCTATTTGTGGATACGCCTGTTAATCCTGCTGGGCCACTGCCCTCACCAAACTTCTCCGTTGATTTTCATCAGTATCTTCCATGGCATGCGCCATTTCATCCACCTCTTGGTACACTTCATTCACAGCTCCTCCGGACACTTAAGCCAACCACACCAGAAACTGAACTTGCGACACTTTTTTCAGACCATATTAGAACCATTCCTCCCCTTTTGGAACCTCCACCTCCTTTAACTCATGGCAAAATCATTACTCCCCTTCCAGAACATCCACCCCTTCAACACATGGCAAGACCATTCCTCCCCTTTCAGAGCCTCCTCTTGAGGCCACCTCAAAATCAATCAAGAAAATTTTGAGCTGATTCTAATGTAACAAATGAGTTTACGCCAATATTCCATGAGTAAATTGGGAAGTAAGAACCTCATAGCTGACTCTACTAGGGACCAGCCTGCCAGAGCCAATCCCCAAACTCATCCACCGAGTTTCATAATCTCCATGCACCCTCAGATCACTGTCCACACGCTGAAGGAGAGTTCTGAGATCCACACCAACGCCACAACAAGCTCACTAGTTGAGCCCATGTCTTCAATCTGAAATATTTAATTTAATTTAATTTAATTTATTGCGGGGAAGGCCGACCATGGGATGGACACTTCCGAATATGACTCAGACGAGACAAAACTCAGTACCAGGTGAGGCACCCCAGAGAAGCGATGCTATCTCTTGTTGCCAGCGGGAACGCCACTTATGGGAAGGGGGAGGGGACGTGTGTAGGGGGCGTAGCCACTATTGAGCACGTGTGGAGGAAGGGGTCTGATTTGATGAACCAGACTGGGAACCAGGAGGAGACCAGCTGCCAGCGATGTGGTGGGAGATATCCAAACATCCACGCTTGAAAGTGATCCACCAAATGAGACCGGAATCTGTGGACAGCTTCAGGGAGGGTGGGGATGGATCCGGTGATGGCATCCAAGACAATCGTGTGGATAGTCCACATGGCGATTGCAACCACCAGAGCACGAAGGGAGGGTGGGAGGGGGAGGCCATTGATGAAGCAAACATATCTCTTGACAGACTGAAGGGATGTGTTTGATCCTGGCCTAGCAGACGTTGAACTTCGCGCCATATCACTTTAGAGGTGGGGCACTTCTCCAGGCGGTGAAACAGCGTTCCATACTGGCCACACACGACACAGGATGAGTGTAAAGCATTAGAGCGCTCAGCTGTACGATACACCCGCCTCAGGCAGCACCACACATGGGAACGGACTTGAGGCTGCAACAGAGGATGGTGTGCGTATTTCCAGATAGTCTTTTGGGTCTCAGTGGAATAAGGGATGTCCATCTTGTCCAGGTAGTCCACCCTGGATAGGACATGAGGTCGAATGAGGATCACGCCATCATGGATGGGTAGCCCCTGTACCTCTTGTGTGAACTGAGGAGAGGGGCGGCCTCTTTGGGTTGTATGTCCACTAATACGAATTCTCCACTCTGCGCTTCGCATGGAGAGTAGGATTCGTTTGTAGTGGGTTTTTGTCCCGTGAGGACCTGTGGCTGATGTGTGTGATGCAAGGTATTTCATCAGGGAGTGGGGGTTTGATGGGTTGTTGAGGCCCAAGGCTTGGGAGAAGTTGGAGCGGGCTGCACGGGACCAGTGTTGGGATGGGAGTGTAGGAGCAGTGACGGCCGTAATCCAGGTGCCTAGGATCTTGGCGGCATGGGCTTTGAAGTCAAGTAGGCCCATGCCACCATGATGATGAGGGCCAAACATGGCCTCTAGCTGTACTGGTGGAGGGCGGCCTGACCAAAGCCAACCTTGTAGCAACGCATACAGGGATTTGAAGAAGCTTGGGGAGAAGGGGATGGCGTGGGCTCCAAACCAGACTTTGGATAGAAGCATAGAGTTGGCGAGAACAACCCTGCCAGTGAGGGTAGTAGGGTGGGCTCTGAGAGAGGCGATTCGCTTCGTCACGTTGTCCAATATATGGCCCTCCATTACTGCTGACGCGTATCCTCCTGCCTCCAACCACACGCCCAGATGGCGCACCGGTCCTATGGTAGGACGTGGCATGAAGGGGAGCACCAGTGGAGTGGTGTGTGTTGAGTTAGTAAGGCGTGAATGTGGGCGAGCAGATGGGCCAGGTTAGGAACTACTTGCTGGGGCCCAGCAGTTCTGAAACTGACCAAGGAGGATGATTTCGGTTTTGGAGGCGTTCAGTGCCGCGTTGCTTACCTGGGAATATTCCTGGATGAGGGCTTCAAGCGCGCGTGCATCTTTGTTATTAGACACCCCCACCACGCAATCATCTGCAAATGCCATCATCTTGACTGGGGTTTGGCCTGGCACATGGACCCTAGTGAGGTGCATTCACATTTCGCAGTAGTGGGTCAAGGCTGAAGTTGTATAAGAGTGGGCTCAGGGGGTCCCCTTGTCGCAGGCCCCTTGAGGATGGACTACATCCATTAGGAAACCTGGGCCACGCACAGCCATTGTTGCAGATTCCGTGAGCAGCATCACCCAGTTAATGAAGTGGGGAGGTAGGCGGAATTGTTGGAGGCAGGCCCTAAGGTATTCCCAGTTTACTCTATCATAGGCCTTTTGTTGGTCCAAGAATACAAGTGCCCCAGAGGCTGTGGATTGACACACATTAGCCACAGAGTGCACGTTATCCCAAATCGACCTTCTGGGGATGAAACTGAATTGTTCTGGAGAGATGGTGGCAGATGCTACAGTCCCTAAAAGGAAAGCCATGATTTTTGTTAAAATTTTGGTGTCTGTGTTTGTTAGAGAAATGGGGCGCCAGTTGGCTAAGTCTAGCCTATCCCCTTTCTTGAAGAGTGTGACTGTAAAAGCCTCATGTCCTCCTGGTAGGAGGCGCATTTCCAACAGGCTTTGGTTGAGTGAGGCTAGCAGCAATGGGGATATGTATTTAAAATATTTTTTGTAGAACTCATATGGAATGCCATCTGGGCCTGGGCATTTTCAGTTTGGCGCACCGCGAATGGTAGTCCATAATTCGTTTGGAGTAATTAAATTCATTATTTCCGGGTATCAGAAAACAGTGTGGATATGAGCTCTGTCAAGAAATTCTGCCATTTCAGCTGGCTGAATTGGTTCGGCTTGGTATAACTCGGAGTAATATCTTTGCATTTTGATTGCCACTTCAGCCGGTGTGTCCACGATAGAATTATCCGATCTTTGCACCTGTGTGCAGGCCACGCTCTGGCGTGGTACAAAAAATTTTTTGAAGAAGTATGCAGTGCACTTGTCACCTTTAGTGATGCGTGTGGCCCTGTATTGGACACAAACCCAATGTTTGTGTTGCCTTTCAAGTGCGTTGAGGTGTGCTGCTGCCTCCGCCCACTTCTGGCCCCATGCAGGGCTATATCCTGAGGCTGGAATATTGGACTCCAAGTGGGCCAATTCTGCCAGCGCGCACGATATAACTGCCGATGTGGCTCGTGGGCGTCTGGATGAGAGATGGCGATAGTGGCGGATGGTGTCTTTTTTGAAAGTTGCCCATGTGGAAATGGGGTCCGCGCAAAACGGTGCAACAAACAATTTTGCCAAAGTTGCCTCTTCCACCCATGTGGAAAATCCTGGCGATATAAGCTCTGGGGGATGGATTTTGCACCAATGTGGGGCCTTTGCAACTGTGACGGGTAAGTGGTATGTTATCGAGACCAATCGGTGGTCAGAGAATTCCATTTTCGTTGTTTTGAAGTGGGAGATGTGGGGTTGGAATTTCGCTGGCACTAGAATAAGGTCAATGCGGGTCATGGACCTTAATTGGCCGTTGTGGATGTGGGGACATGTCATGTTTTTGAGCAGTGGGGCATGTCGCGGCAGTGCATCCATTAACCCAAGGGTGGCTTTTAGAACGCGTAGTTCTACGTGACCCTGTGGGGCGTGGGGTGAGGGTGGCCACCGGTCTGTTGGTGAGGTTAGCCAACAGTTCATGTCACCGATTAGGAAAGAATCAGGGGGTAGTGGGAGGGATTTGACCGACAAGAAAAATTCCCGACGCTCTTGTGCACCGTTTGGGGCATAAATATTGACAATTGTGTGTGCAACATCGGCCCAAGAGAAGGTGACAATGAGCACTCGGTCATTTAGGAATGTTTCTGAAGATATAAATTTGAAAAAATTGTTTTTCTGAATTAGCACCCCACAGTGCTTCGACCTAAAAGGATAGGGATGGTAGGAGCATTGTTTTCCAAGCATCCTCGGAACCTCATGGACAGTGGGTTTCCTGGATGGCCAGGATATCCACGGGTAAATTATTTTGTAAAAAACTCAGTTTCCTAGCCCGGGATAGGGAGGCCTTGAGTCCGGTGATATTCAGCATCCCTAGAGTGAAGGTTTCCCCCATCGCACCTTAGGTGCGAGGGGGTGGGCCCCCTGGCCCACCAGCCTCTTCCAGGTCTCCATGGGCTTTCACAGCAGCGCGGGTATTAGCAGCAACGCTATCGGGGTTTTTGTTAATTTTTGCATGAAGAGTCACATTGGCTTTGGCCTTCGCTTTTTGTTTTCCCGACATCAGACGAATTTTTTGCGGTGCGGATAAGTTCGGTGCACCATCGAGTGGGGCAAAAAAAAATTTTTTTGGTTGGGATAGGTTCCAAGTCAGTTTCAACTGGGGCTTGGGTGCAGCGATTGGGTGAGATCAAATCTCCCATCGGATCCTCAGATTGAGTGGCCCATTCAGCTTGGGCCTCCCAATCTGATTGGGTGATGGATTCCCAAGTTGCTTCCGCCGCAAAGGTCTCCATGTCCTCCTGGCGTTGTGAGTATGGGATGGTGGTGGTGACTTTGGCCGCTTCCTTGGCTGCAGTCCTATGGGCCTGCTTGGCCTTCTTCCACTCCTGCGGGGAGATGGGCTTTACCAATAGGTAGCAGCCTTGCGCTCCCCACGGGAAAGCCTCTTTGGTGCTTGCAGTTGGTTCATAGTGCGCCTCTCCGCTGGCCATGGCCGCCGAGGGGTGCTCTTGGAATGTAACGCCCTCTTTAATGGGGCACGCGTGTGCCTTATGGCTGAACGCGTCACAGTGGGTGCAAATGGGGGGCGCGCTGTCCACGGTTACCCGGAATGGGTGGGTGGTGTGCCCTGCAATGTCAATAAAGGTGGAGTGTGGGATCTGGGTTAGGTCCTTTGCAATCTCCTCAGATGGGGTCAGAACTGCGATGGCTTTGCCGGTGCACAGGTGTGGCATCAGCGTGAAACGTTGCATTTCGAAAGATTGTATTTCGCCATATATGGCGAGCCCATCTTTCAGGTGTTGCTCCAAAATGTCACGTTTTACCGTAGTAGGCAAAAAGTCAAATGTGAGGAAAATTTGGTTCGATTTTGTCCATCTGGTGCATTTAGTTTTGACGACCCATTGCCCTTCGGGAGATCGACCACTATGCACACCGCTGCAGCCTCATCTGCTGCTATTTTGCTTTCAAAACCTAGGTCCAGCCAACCACACAACATGGAGTGAGGTGCAACGTACACTGCGGTTGGGAAAATTTTGTGCACATCTTCACAAAATTTTTCCCATAGGGCCATGTTTTGGATGTCCAGATACACACGGACTCCGAATTCCACCGACGAAAGTGGCTGGGAATGTGGCATATTGATGTACTGGTTGCATCATGCTTGCCACGTGAGTATCTCCGGGGAAATTGTGACCGCCAGTTTTTTTAAATTTTTTTCTATTCCGCCGGATTCTCTGGGGCGTTTTTGAACGTTAGAGGCCGCGGGCCTTCCGCCTGCTCCTCTTGCTTTGCTTGACCAACTGCTCCCATACATGGGCGCAGACTAATCCCCTCTATGAGATTATCAAACTAGATTAAGTCTTGAATTGAATGGGTTGCAAAAGTGTTTGCAACGAGAAAGAAAAGTTTTCAATCTGAAATATTATTTAAAATAAAATTTTATTTCTTATGCAAGCAATTCCTTTATTTCTTTTTAGGGGTTTTGTAGAAGACTCAACTGGCCATTCCAGACAACCTATCCTTAAATAAATATTACTTTGCTAATATCAAATAAGCTTTCTCCTATGCTAGGCTCTCCTGAACTAACCAGCACATCTCAGGAAAAGATTCCATATCCCATTGAATCATCATCCATGCTGCTCATAAGTCCGACGGCATATCAACTTGGATGCATTGTGGCTTCAGACAGTCAAATTTCCCTTGCTCCAATTCCCTCACATTTGGGTTCCTTCTTATAAATTTAATATTCAGATCTAGTATTGACTGATCCAAAGAAATATACAGATCAGGTGCAACCCAATCCTTTACACTAATCCACGCAGGAGTGGAGGGAACCATCAGCCTTCTTGGCAAAAATGATAGGGGAAGCAACTGGTGACATTTCTTTAAATAACCACACTTTCTTAAGCCTATCATTTAACTAGGTGTTAAGTGCAACCTACTCCTCCGCTATGTGAGGATACATGAGACAGTTGATGTTCACCAACTGTAATGTTATTCAGAATCCTAAGTTGAATTTAGTGTGATGGGGAAGACAGTCCACCTTCTTGGAATTGAATAAATTTTGATAGTGCATCAATTCTTTGGGAAAATTGGATGGAAGGCCTTCAGGGGAAATGAGGGAATTGATGGAGCTACAGCCTTGAGTTTTCTTAAGGGTATCGACTAAAGGAAATTCTCCCTAAGATTAATAATTAACAAATGACAAAATATTTGACTCCTGGTAAATTCTAACATGCTGTTGGCGCAACCATCCTATCCCCCAAGATTACCAGAAACACCAAGTTTAAATTGCTGAGAACCAATCACAAAAGTTAAACTGATGTACTGAGAAAGGTACCACTGACGGACTAGGTATGAGGTCTTGGAGCTTATTAAACAACCATCACTGAAAAATTAAGTACAGTTCAAGCTACAATTTTTGGGATAGCTCAACACTCATAAAATTACCTGTGGCTCCAGTGTACACTAAAGCTTCAAAGGAAATGTGTTGAGACACAATACTCTTCTTCATAGGCAATAAAAAGTAGGCGAAATTCTCTTTATTGGCAGTTGTAGTTGAATCTGTAGATATGGAAGAGATGGTACTGGGATTGGGGGAAACCACTAGGTTCATAGCAGGAGTAAACCCTCCACAATTCAGAATGCCAGAACATACTTGCATGTGCATGATGGCTGCAGCAACTATGGGATGTGGTTCTGACAATTCAAGGGGAACTAGGCTATTATGGCCATAGTAAAATTTTTTCAAAACCTGAGTCAGCCGAGAAAAAAGGACCATTGTTACGCTCATAGCAATGAGAAAGGCGGAAATGGTTAGTAAAAATGGTTATTCAATTATGTCAGGCAAACAGCAAGTTATTTTTAGACTGGCCTACCAGTTTAAGCGCTGAAGCACCCAAACGGCAAACCTGAATGCCAGTGGCACCGTTGCTGGTACAATAGTTATAGAACTAGGAAGAAATTTCGCCATCAAGTACACATGAGTCATAATTTTGTATAGGCACCTAGCAAAGTACCAGGTGAACACGGTCATAAACCCCAAGGGTTGTTGGAGTATAGGCGGAAAGGGAGGTTTATTTTTCAACATATAATTTGGAATTTGGGTAAGGGGTTTTATTAGAAAGTTAAATGAAGAAAATTGACCAACAATTCTCTCAGTGCAATGCAACTGATTAAATAGCGTTTGATTAGTATTGGGTCAAAGCAGGGATTGGGTCCTTAAATTTGACCTACCCAGTGAATTTTCAGGGGGGTAGAAAATAAATTTTTAATTGGAACTGACATCAAAAGATATAGAAGCATGCCAAGTCACTATCAGTTTGTCCGTGAACGCCTGGACCAATACTTGACTGCATTTACATTGGTTGACATGACAGCATCTAGCCCAACGGGCAACAGGAATTCCCCAGGGCCACCCAACATAGGGGCAGTCCCAATTGGTTGGAAATGGGTTCAGGATGGCCAGCCATTCATGTCCGCTCAGTGGGGCATTTATTCTGCCAAACAAGTTGTGTCAGATGCAACTTCTGATTCCTGATCTAGGGGTTTCAAATTATAGGTAACTATCCCCAATAGTTTCAAAGGGAATTTGGCAGCAGTGATAATATTACTTAATGGCTTGATATCATCCACAATTCTGGCTAATAATTCTCTTATTGTATCTTTCTGAATATTGGTTTTCTGATTGTTGGGATTTATTCCTGTTTCTTTTGGACCTTTCATCTTTGATCCAGTAATCTTGGCGCAGATTTCCTCAATTTGGTGGACAAATTTGGCAGAGCTGAGCACAGGTAACAGGGGAGGAATCTTTAGAGGGAGTGATGTTACCCATCGTTCATCTATTACATGGGCGAGGTCTCCCTGGGTGATAAGGAGTACAGCCACTCTCTTCAGACCCTTCTTGTTCAGGAATAGAAAACTCACCCATCTAAGCAAAGGGGACATTCCCATGGACTTACAAAGTTGGTCATTTACAAGTTTGTATGGGGATAAGAGCATTCTGAATAAAAATATGATAGTATCAGCTAAAAGACCCTGGTCAATCCTTGGTGGAACCCCTCAGATTGGGGTAACACTTTTTCAAATACTAAATGGGCAAATAGCACAAGGTTGGGCAGTTGGATTGCCACAAATACATGGTGGAACCAGGGGAGTCCATCAGAGGTTCCTCCCTGGGCTATGTCTAGTATAATTCAAACACCTAAGCGAGGACCACCCCCTTTTATAGGCTTGGTAGGGGTCCCCTAAGGTGCAATTATTTTTTAATGGTTATTGGCTGAAATATATCAAATTGTTACCCCATGAGTTCATCTTGCCTAAAAACAACTTTCCATAAGTCATTCCACTAAAGTGAAGCAAGTTTCCCAAGATCTAATAGGTCAAATTTCTATATTCTCTGGTTCAGACCTTACTAAGCTATTCTGACCATTAGCATTAGATTTACTTTGACCCTCAATACAGTTTAAATAATGAGCGGAAGATATTGTGGATAATTACTTTTGTTTTTTGGCCACTACTAATAAAAAAACTCTAAAAATGCAATCTTTAATTATATCTAAAAAGTATATTTTTAGTTTTAGGTGTTTTTTGTGGAAATCTAGCTGTTATTGGTACCAGCAAGCCTAAAACTTGATGGATTCCCACACGGTGCAAAGGCAGTGGTGACAAGTTTGACAATCACTTTATCAGCATATGGGAATAAACGTCCATAGTCAACATGGATGCAAAATCAAATGTTGGACTGAGGAAGGGCGAGAGGATGGGTGTGAGATGGTTGAATGCATGTAAGGTGGAGCGCTAAGTCCCATGGGGGACAAATTGTCCAGAAGAGTTTGGTGGGTTTTTCAAGCCCATTCAAATGCGTTTCCCCTCATGGTGGAAAATACTAGGTGTGGAGCACCGCTGCCCCACACTGGGGCGGCAGGTGGCAAATCCAAGGACATCAAATGAGAAATGGATTTGGCACTTAGCGGTGGATAAAATAAACTAACTATTAAAAATAAGCTAAAAGTGAGATTGAGCGGAAAATAAAAAAGTTTTTCCTTGTGGCAACTTTTGAATGTTTAAATATTTTTGTTTTGTTATTTTTTCTTGATAATTTTTTGCTCATATCATTCTTTCAATTTTTTCTTTTTGAAGAGCTTATTTCATAAATTAGAAATTAATTGCACCAAAATTAGAATAAATTAGAGTTTAATCCACATCAAATTGGATAGTGTCAACCATAATAAAAAGTTTAACATCCCCTCTTTCATCCAGCTCATATGTTAAATTCTCACTCTCAGTACCCACAATTTTTAAATTTTATTGGCTGAAGATTCCCAACTCTGCTTTTCTTCCCAATTACTATCACTTTTAGTAAACGATTTGATTCAAAAAAAACAATTTGATAATCAATATTAGGTAAGATATGAGCTTTTCTTTCTCGTTGCAATCACTTTTGCAACCTATTCAATTCAAGACTGAATCTAGTTTGATAATCTCACAGAGGAGATTAGTCTGCGCCCATGTCAGGGAGCAGTTGGGCAAGCAAGGTAAGAGGAGCAGGTGGAAGGCCCGCGGCCTCCAACGTTTAAAAATGCCCCGGAGAATCTGGCAGAATAGACAAAAATCTTAAAAAACTGGCGGTCATGATTTCCCCGGGGATACTCGCATGGCAAGCATGATGCAACCAGTACATCAACACGCCACACTCCCAACCACTTTCATCGGTGGAATTCAGAGTCCACGTGTATCTGGACATCCAAAAAACGGCCTTATGGGAAAAATTTTGTGAAGATGTACACAAAATTTTCCCAACCGTGGTGTACGTTGCACCTCACTCCATGTCATGCAGTTGGCTGAACCTAGGTTTCAAAAGCAAAAAAGCAGCAGATGAGGCTGCAGCAGTGCACATAGTGGTCAACCTCCCCAAAGGGCAATGGTTCATCAAAAACAAATGCACCAGATGGACAAAATCAAACCAAATTTTTCTCACGTTTGACTTTTTGCCTACTACAGTAAAACGTGACATTTTGGAACAACACCTGAAAGATGGTCTTGCCATATATGGCGAAATACAATCTTTCAAAATGCAATGCTTCACGCTGATGCCACACCTGTGCACTGGCAAAGCCATCACAGTTCTGACCCCAACTGAGGAGATCGCGAAGGACCTAACCCAGATCCCACACTCCACTTTTATTGATATTGCAGGGCATACCACCCACCCATTCTGGGTAACCATGGACAGCGCGCCCCCATTTGCACCCACTGTGATGCGTTCGTCCATAAGGTACACAAATGCCCCATCAAGGAGGGCGTCACATTCCAAGAGCACCCCTCAGCAGCTATGGCAACGGAGAGGTGCACTACGAACCAACCACAAGCACCAAGGAGGCTTTCCCGTGGGGAGCACAAGGCTGCTACCCTTATTGGTAAACCTATCTCCCCACAAGAATAGAAGAAGGCCAAGCAGGCCCATAGGGCTGCAGCCAAGGAAACGGCCAAGGCCACCACTGCTATCCCACACTCACAACGCCAGGAGGATATGGAAACCTATGTGGCGGAAGCAACTCAGGAATCCATCAACCAATCAGATTGGGAAGCCCATGCCAAGTGGGCCACTCAATCTGAGGATCCAATGGGAGACTCGATCTCACCCAATTGTTGCACCCAAGCTCTGGTCAAAACTAACTTGGGACCTATCCCACTGAAAAAAAAATTTTGACCCGCTCAACGGTACACCAAACTCATCCGCACTGCAAAAAATTCGTCCAACGTCGGGAAAACAAAAAGCAAAGGCAAAAGCCAATGCGACTCTTTCTGCAAAAATCAACAAAAACTCTGATAGCGTTGCTGCTAACACCCGTGCTGCTGTGAAAGCCCGTGGGGACCTAGAAGAGGCTGGTGGGCCCAGGGTCCACCCCCTCACACCTAAGGTGCAATGGGGGAAACCTTCACTTTAGGGACATTGAATATCATCGGACTCAAGGCCTCCCCCATCCTGGGCTAGGAAACTGAGTTTTTACAACACAATTTACCCATGGATATCCTGGCCATCCAGGAGTCCCACTGTCCACGAGGTTCTGAGGAAACTTGGAAAACAATGCTCCTCCTATCCCTATCCTTTTGGTCAAAGCACTGTGGGGTGCTAATTCAGAAAAATAATTTTTTTAAATTTGTATCATCAGAAACATTCCTAAATGGCTAAGTGCTCGTTATCACCTTCTCATGGGCTGACGTAGTGCACGCAATCATCAACATCTATGCCCCAAATAGTGCACACGAGCGTCAGGAATTTTTCTCATTGGTCAAATCCCTCCTGCTACCCCCTGATTCCTTCCTAGTCAGCGACATGAACTGTTGGCTAACCTCACCAATGGACTGGTGGCCTCCCTCACCCTATGCCCCACAGGGTCATGTAGAACTACGCATTCTAAAGGCCACCCTTTGGTTTATGGATGTGCTGCTGCGACATGCCCTGCTGCCCAAAAACATGATGTGTCCCCACATCCACAACGGCCAATTAAGGTACATGATATGCATCGACCTTATTCTAACACCAGCGAAATTCCAACCCCACATCTCCCACTTCAAAACAATGAAAATGGAATTCTCTGACCACCGACTGGTCTCAATAACCTACTACCTACCTGTCACAGTTGCTAAGGCCCCACATTGGTGAAAAATCCGCCCCCCCGAGCTTGCATTGCCAGGATTTTCCACATGGGTGGAAGAGGCAACTTTGGCAAAAAAAGTTTGTTGCACCGTTTTTCACGGACCCCATTTCCACATGGGCAACTTTCAAAGAGGACACCATTCGCCACTCTCGCCATCTCTCCTCCAGATGCTCATGAGCCACATCAGCGGTTATCTCGCACGCTCTGGCGGAATTGGCACACTTGGAGTCCAACATTCCAGCTACAGGATACAGCCCTGCATGGGGCCAGAAGTGGGCGGAGGCAGCCGCACACCTCAACGCACTCAAAGGCAACACAAACATCAGGTTTGTGTTCAATACACGGCCACACACATCACAAAAGGTGACAAGTGCACCGCATACTTCTTCAAAAATTTTTTTGTACCACGCCAGAGCGTGGCCTGCACACAGGTGCGAAGATTGGATAATTCTATTGTGGATACACCGGCTGAAGTGGTAATCAAAATGAAAAATATTACTCCAAGTTGTACCGAGCTGAACCAATTCAGCCAGTCAAAGTGGCGGAATTTCTCGACTGAGCTCATATCTGCACCATCTTCTGATACCCTATAATAATGAATTTAATTACTCCGAACAAATTATGGACAGCCATTTGCAGTGCGCTAAACCAAAAATGCCCAGGCCCAGATGGCATTCCATATGAGTTCTACAAAAAATATTTCAAATATATATCCCCACTTCTGCTTGCCTCACTTAACCAAAGCCTGTTGGAAACGCGCCTCCTACCAGGAGGACATGAGGCCTTTACTGTCACACTCTTCAAGAAAGGGGATAAGCTTGACTTAACCAACTGGCGCCCCATTTCTCTAACAAACACAGACACCAAAATTTCAACAAAAGTATATGGCTAACCGTTTCTGGACTGTAGCGTCTGCCACCATCTCCCCAGAACAATTCGGTCTTATCCCAAGAAGGTCGATTTGGGATAACGTGCACTCTGTGGCTAATGTATGTCAGTCCACAGCCTCTGGGGCACTTGTATTCTTGGACCAACAAAAGGCCTATGATAGAGTAAACTGGGAATACCTAAGGGCCTGCCTCCATCAATTTCGCCTACCCCCTCGCTTCATCAACTGGGTGATGCTGCTCATGGAATCTGCAACAATGGCAGTGCATGGCCCTGGCTTCCTAATGGAAGTAGTCCACCCTCAAAGGGGCTTGCGACAAGGGGGCCCCCTCAGCCCACTCTTATACAACTTCAGCCTTGACCCACTACTGCGAAATGTGAATGCCCAACTCACTGGGGTCCATGTGCCAGGCCAAGCCCCAGTCAAGATATTGGTGTTTGCAGATGATTGTGTGGTTGGGGTGTCTAATAATCAAGATGCACACGCGCTTGAAGCTCTCATCCAGGAATATTCCCGGGTAAGCAACGCGGCACTGAACGCCTCCAAAACGAAATCATCCTCCTTGGTCAGTTTCAGAACTGCTGGGCCCCAGCAATTAGTTCCCAACCCAGCCCATCTGCTCGCCCACGTCCACGCCTTACTAACTCAACACACACCGCTCCACTGGTGCTCCCCTTCGTGCCACGTCCTACCATAGGACCGGTGCGCCATCTGGGCGTGTGGATGGAGGCAGGTGGATACGCATCAGCAGTAATGGAGTGCCGTATTCTGGACAATGTGACGAAGCGAATCGCCTCTCTCAGAGCTGCCCCTACCTCCCTTACTGGCAGGGTTGTTTTAGCCAACTCTATGCTCCTATCCAAAGTCTGGTTCAGAGCCCACGCCATCCCCTTCTCCCCAAGCTTCTTCAAATCCTTTTATGCCTTGCTGCAAGGATGTCTTTGGTCAGGCCGCCCTCCACTAGTGCGGCTAGAGGTCATGTTTGGCCCTCACCATCATGGTGGCATGGGCCTGCTTGACTTCAAAGCCCATGCTGCCAAGATCCTGGGCACCTGGATCGCGGCCATCACCGCTCCTACACTTCCATCCCGACACTGGTCCCGCGCAGCCCGCTCCAACTTCTCCTGAGCCTTGGGCCTCAACAATCCATCGAACCCCCACTCCCTGATGAAATGCCTCGCATCACACACATTAGCCACAGGTCCTCACGGGACAAAAACCCACTACAAACGAATCCTACTCTCCATGCGGAGCGCAGAGTGGAGAATTTGTATTAGCGGACACACAGCCCAAAGAGGCCGCCCCTCTCCTCAGTTCACACAAGAGGTACAGGGGCTACCCATCCATGATGGCGTGATCCCCATTCGGCCCCATGTCCTATCCAGGGTGGACTACCTGGACATGATGGACATCCCTTATTCCATTGAGACCCAAGAAACAATCTGGAAATATGTACATCACCCTCTGTTGCAGCCTCAAGTCCACTCCCATGTGTGGCGCTGCCTGAGGCGGGTGTATCATACAGCTGAGCGCTCTAACGCTTTACACTCATCCTGTGTTGTGTGCGGCCAGTATGGAACGCTGTTCCACCGCCTGGAGAAGTGCCCTACCTCTAAAGTGATATGGCGCGAAGTTTAACGTCTGCTGGGCTAGGATCAAACGCATCCCTTCAGTCTGTCGAGATATGTTTGCTCTATCAATGGCCTCCTCCCTTCCACCCTCCCTCCATGCTCTGGTGGTTGCAATCGCCATGTGGACCATCCACACGATTGTCTTAGATGCCATCGCAGGCTCCACCCCCACCCTCCCAGAAACTGTCCACAGATTCCGGTCTCATTTGGTGGACCACTTTCAAGTGTGGATGTTTGGATACCTCCCACCATGTCGCCGACAGCTGGTCTCCTCCTGGTTCCCAGTCTGGTTCATTAAATCAGACCCCTTCCTCCACACGTGCTCAATAGTGGCTACGGCCCCTTCACACGTTCCCTCCCCCTCCCCATAAGTGGCGTTCCCGCTGGCAACAAGAGATAGCATCGCTTCTATGGGGTGCCTCCCCCAGTACTAAGTTTATCTGTCCTGAGTCATATTCAGAAGTGTCCATCCCATGGTCAGCCTTCCCCACAATAAATTTAAAATTTAAAACTTTAGGTAAGATATGCACAATTAATAAAGTAAAGAATTGGGCAAATGTGGTAAAGGGGAGTGGACCTTGATCTGCACCGCCCAAAGGTACCAAGCACACAGGGACAAACAAAATAACAGTAAAAACAAAAAACCCAAGGTGGTGCACCCCACAGGTTTTGTAAATTTTTTAGTAGAGTACTGCAGTTACATGGAAGTATCTCACTTACAACTACTGTCATCAGTGGAACACAGGATACATTTATTCTTGGGCATAGAAACACCAACAATTTGGGAAAAGTTTGGCGAAGCCCAACTTAGGTTATTCCCACATACGGTGTACTTAACAACCCATACTATCCACAAAGGTTGGGTAGATCTTGGGTTCAAAAAACAGAAGAAACAAATGAATTACTGAAAGTCAGAGTAGTGCTCGACCTCCCCAATGGTCAGCATTTGTTATTGACCAAATGCACACGTTGGACAGAATCCAAAGGCTTTTTTATATCCTTTAATTACCTTCTGACTACACTGGTGTACACAGTAGTCAAACAACATCTCCATGAAGGCTTATAAGCCTAAAGAGAAATTAAACAATTTAAATTTAAAGATTCCAGCTGATGCTGACCCTTAGCACTGAAAAAACAATTGCAATCATTTCACTGAACCAGGAAGTAGTGGAGGATATCACAAAAATCCCCCACATCACATCCTTCACAATTGATGGGAAAAAATCCCAACTATTCTGCGCAAAAGTGGAGAGCGCACCCCCCATATGCAACCACTTCCAGGCCTTTCAGGCACAAGATTCATGCTTGTCCATAAAAGAAGGCCTAAGAGAAATGGAATTTTGTGAGGAAGAAAAGGGCGAAGATGATTCAGAGTACTTCAAAATCACAGATACCACACAAGCATTCAACTGGGGAGAACACGGGAAATATAAAATAATTGACTCAATTTCCCTAAAATAATGA
>JAKSZP010000851.1:0-26479 GCA_022478985.1 Massospora cicadina | reverse complement strand
TTCAGAAATTGGTAATGAATTGTTTTTATGATTGGTGTTCCCTCTTTTCCACCGCCATCTTTACCTATAATATTAGCTTCCATTCCGCCACTTGGAAGAGCTCTTTCAATTACTATATGGACGACATCCAGCTCTTCCTGCATTGCTCTATTCGTGCATAGAATATACTGGCATAATATATCCCCACCATTATTTGACTAACCTTGCAGATAATATGATCAAATTGCGAACTAAAGCGTACTACTGCAGTTTAGCCAAGAAGATCAAGAATCAGGCTGCCAATCAGGTACAGCTTATCAGGTTAGCTCAGTTCAAGGAGGGGGACTTAGTTCTGTTTCATGACCAGCACAAGTTCAGTTGAAAGCACAAATTGTCCAGCATTAGGATCGGGCCGTTTGAAGTCATTGAGGAAACAGGTGTTGACTCCTATTCTATTAAGAACCCACGAGTGGTTGGATACTAAACTGAGCGCATGCAAAGTTCCTCCAGGCATATAAGCAATAGGAGCCTTATTGTCCAGTCAATGGGGTAATGTCAAGATTCTGATATGACTGGAAAAAAAGCCTGAAATAGTTATGGCAGATTAGGGAGAATCTTCTGATCATGATACTATTTACAATTATTTGAGCGCCTTGAGTTAAGCGATTTTGGGTCAGAAAAGGGTTATCATTGAATTACCTCCAATTAAGGCAATACAGCAATGACAACATTTGACAAATACTAAGTGATATCGTCTCAAACTAAGGCAATAAAGAATTTAGAATACTATACTATACCAGAACCATTGAGATACAATGGAACTGAATAGCTAAGCTGATAAAATGGTATCATCTAAAGTTGCTGAGATATAAGCGAGATGAGATGATTGAAGGAGGAAGATTGTTAGTAGTTTTAAGAGAGCGGAACAGCGAGTAAATGCTGTAGATATTAAGTAAATAAAGTGTCTTTTGGTGCAATAGCTCTATATCTTATTATATAATTAAGTGTGTCTAGGGACCAGCGATCTTCATATCATCTGTCCAATTTCTCAGTGGGTTTGACCCTGTACAAAATCCCACGGTGTATCTCAATGATTCCACCAAACTTATAAAAGTATGATTTCATTTTATTTCTATCAATTAATTATTGCCTTGTGTCAGACATTTTCCCTTGCAGCTGAAAAAGAATGTTTTAGGTCTAATTTGCCAAAAAGGGGAAATGTCAGCCATTTGCAATTCTTTGATGCCATTAAGAGCGATTTTAATGATAATTTTTAGGATGTCGGCCAAAAGACCCTAGCTGATTCATGGTGGAACCCCATTAATTGGGGTAACACCATTATGAAACCTGCTCAGGTGATTAATGGAAAATCAAATGGTCAGATTTCCCTGACCACATGATGGATCTTGGGGCAACCATCAGAAGGTAATTCCCCAACCACAACCAGGTCCTTCAAAACACCTACGTGGTGGCCACCCCTTTTATAGGCTGGCGGAGGTCCCCCAAGGTGAAAGTAATTTATATAGCGGTGATTGGTTGAAATTCATCAAAATATTAATGCATGGGTACATATTGCCCCAAAACTTCAACCTTCGCTTTATCAAAAATTAACTCACTTTACCCAAGATTTTAGGAGCAAAACCCATATTACCTAATTCAGAAGCATCAAAGCTATTCCAAACCTATCCCCTGAATTCCCCCAACCCTCAAAACAGTTAAATATGGATCAGGCGGATATCGAGGGGATCGTTTTTCCTTTACTATCTCGCGCTCCCAATAAACCTTATAAAAATCTAAGTTTTATTAGAAGTTTATTTTTTTATTTTTATTAAAAATTTTGTGGGATCCAGCGGTGTAAGCACCAGCGTGCACTAGAGAGCAGGATTACTACAAATTGGTGCTCACTTCAGGGGACCCTGTACACTAAAAATCATCAAAAATGGAGGCTACAACCATGAGTAACCTTCCCACTTTTCCTCTTCACTTAGAATCACGTTTAGTTGCTCTGGAAAAGCAACTAACAAGCGCTCTAGCCCGACTCAATGAACTTGAGCAGCGCCCTCTAAACCCATGTTTTAATGACAAGTATATCCCTGGAGAAGGGAGTATTGCTACCTTTTTGTATGTTTACTAAGCTGCCATAGATGATGCAACGGATGAGCAAAAAATGAAACACATCCCTACTTGTTTAAATCGCCTAGCGCAAGAGATGATAGTTCCTTACCTGGACCCTCTGCACACCTAGGCAGAGGTGAAGGAGGCTCTTCTAGCTGAATATAAATAAAAGCAAAGTCTACTCAGGGAAAAACAGGCCTTTATGCACCTTAGCATGTATGAAGGTGAATCAACCATTGCCTTTGATAAATGATTGTACTCACTGTGCAAAAGTTGTCAACCTCAAACATGCTTACCCTGGATGATGCTATCGCTGCCCTGTTATTTGGGGTAGTGTCTCAGATTTCTTTAGCCAGACATATCATCTCAGTGAAAAGCCACTTCAAAAACATCCGTGATAATAAAGAGGCTTTTGTAGAAGTGGCTGAAATACAATTATGTGCCAAACCAAATGTCGCTGAAGTGAAAACTCCAGCTTTAATCATTAAAAGTTACTACCAGTTGAACTGTTGGTAGTAAGCTCACCTGTGACTATCCTTCCTACAAAAACTGCTCCCACCTTGTGACTTAAAAAGGTTATCACTCCTATTTATGAACCAAAGCCCTGTAAGGTAGTTACAGAAATACGCCCGCACAAGCTCACTAAAGCTGCTGTGCTACCCCTCCAGTTAAGCTGTTAAATGCGGCCCCTAAGGCTACCCAATCTTCTGTAGCCATCTCTCCTACCTCCATCGCAGCCTTGCCCGTTGTTGAGAATACCCTTGGGGAGGAATCTGAGGGGGGTTATGATGACGTTGGTTACTACATATTGGGAGCTCCCGCAGAAATAGAAGCGCCTGATTATTTGAACGCTGGAGGAGTAGACGAGACCACCATTCCTGAGGAAATGTACCTCAGCCAAATGCTAGGGGGTCCAGAAGTTATTGACACTGTCAGCGATAGTGACCAATTCTTAGCTGGCTTAATACGCCCTCTTCAGCAGGTTCATCCCATATATCCATCCTGGATAAATATACTGAGACCGCTAAAAAGCTATTCTCCACCTTCCGGCTTAAGGAGGTCTTAGCTTTGTCACTTAAATTTGGAGGAACGCTCACTAAGGTTGAAGTGGTCATTCAAAAGGTCCGAATACTAGCCATCCTGGACACTGACTCCCCAGTCAGCGTGATCTCCACTAAGCTCATTAAGAAGATAAAGCTAGCGCCTGACTTGGAGTACACACAAGAATTTGGAACCGCTGGTCCCATTAATACCCGTGCTATTGGGGCATACTCTTCCCTTCCCATTTGAATTGGGAAGCTTATCCTATCATCCCCTGCTGTGGCTTTGAACAACAACGCTTATGATATGCTCATCGGCACTCAATTTATGATTGAGTATGAAGGAATAATCAATCTGAAGAAAGGGGTCCTCTTGTTACTCAACTACAAAGTCCCCTTAGTCTTATCCAATAAAGAACCCAGTAAGCACAAATCCTCTTTCCTGGTCAAATACCTTTTTTCAGCTATAACCTTGCCATATTCCACTTCTGACTGCAATACAAAAAAATTATCTGATTCAGTGGATGCTGGGGATGGTATCCCTTTTTATGCGGCGCATTAGGTCTTGATTAAGCCTGGGGAACAAAGAGTGGTTGACACTAAAATCACACTAAAAATCCAACATCATTGCTTGTTGCACCATATAAGTATTAAAGGGCGTTAGCCCCTTGAAGCCTTGTGTCTTGCCTGGGATACTAGACCCAGCCTACCAGAGGCCAATTAACATTCTACTATGGAACCTCACCAGAAAGGACATGATCATACGGAAACACCAGGAGATTGGAAATGGTTTCCTACTCCCACTAGAGGACATTGAACATATCCACTCTTTTGGCTCTATGGCGGATTTGGGCTTACCCATGGACGACATGGTGTGCACCTTGCCCAATGTTCATATTTTGGATAAGCTGACCCCAGAGGAGTTGGAAAAAGTTAATACCTTGTTAGACGAATACAGCGACAAATTCTCCAAATTGGATACTGACTATGGCCACATGAAGGGCTGGTGCCACTCCATTGATGTGGTTGATGCCCGGCCTATAAGGTCCAAACCTTATCGTAAGTCAAAGGTGGAGGAACAATAGCTGAAGACTGAGCTCCAGCAGTTATTAGACGCGGGGTTACTCACTCCTTCACAAAGCCCTTGGTCTTCGCCCCTATCACTAATTAAAAAAGAAAATGGAGGTCATTGGATTTTCATGAATTACTGTAGGTTAAATAACCTCACTAAGAAGGATAACTATCCTATCCCTCGCATTGATGATGCCCTCCAAACTCTCTGGCTCTAATTTCTTCTCCGCCATGGACTTGGCCAGTGGCTATTGGCAAATGGACCTTTCTCCTCAAGATCAGGAGAAATGCGCTCGTATATGTAGTGAAGGTCTCTTCCAACCCACACGATTATCCCAAGGGTTGTGCAACGCACCTACCTCTTTCTAGCGTGCGATGGATCACATCTTGCAGGACCTCAAGCTAACTTGTGTCATCATATATCTTGATGACATTACGGTGTTCTCAAAACCTAAAACAAACATCTTAATCACTTGAAGGAGGTGTCTCAACAGTTAAGTAACTCTAATATTAAGTTAAGCCCTCAAAGTGTACCTTCTTCCAAAGGAAATTGTATTTCCTTGGTCACTCCAATTCTTAAAAAGGAATTCAACCCATTCAGGACAAGGTCGAAGCCATTTTAAAACTGGTGCTGCCTAAAAATCTACGAGATATTTAGGGTTTTTCTAGGGATGATGGGGTATTACCATCAGTTCATCCCTAAGTTCACCCAACTCAGTGAGTCCCTTGTCCGGCTATTAACCAAGAATACCCCTTTCTATTGGGGTTCTGAACAAAAAGCCGCTTTTGAGATAATGAAGCAACTACTACAACAACGCCATATCTTATGGCACCCAGATTATAATAAACCTTTTATCTTGTTCACTGATGCCTCAGACTATGCCATTGGGGCCATCTTAGCCCAATTAGATGAACACGGTGTAGATCATCCTTTATCCTATTTTAGTAAGATCTGTCAAAGGCGGAACGCATATACAGTGTAACAGAGAAGGAGTGCCTTGCTGTTCTGTTAGCTGTAAAACACTACCGCCCTTTTCTATATGAAACCACCTTCACTGTGGTTATGGACCATGAATCCCTAAAGTGGTTACAGAAAATGAGGATCCTTCTAGTCAGCTAGCTCGCTGTGCTTTAAAGCTCCAGCTTTATGACATGAAAATTGAACACCGTGCTGGAACCCATCACTTGAATGTTGATGAGTTGCCTCGGCTACCAGTACTCCACTTGGATACTAGTGAGGCAAGAGGTTACACGACCTCTTAATGACCCCCAATGAATGAGAGGATGAGGATGAGCCTGTTCAGAAGATGTTAGCCTGGCACTCCCATAACACCAAAGTTGAAAATGGGAAGTTGTATAAGCAGGTGGGGACAAAATGGCTACCTTACCTTCGACCCTCAGAACATGTACCTGCTATCTTAGAAGCTCATTACACCCTAGGACATGGAAGGGCAAAGAAAACTTATGAGTGGATTAAGGATTAATTTTTTTGTGATAATATGATAGAATCTATTGTTGACGTTTTGGAAGCATGACTTACGTGTAAGAAGCAATCCAGTTTCAGGACTAGATACCAGTATCAACCAACTACCCCTCAACAGCTGTTTCACACCATCATCTTGGATGTAGTAGGTCTCCTTCCTCAGTCTACTAGTGGAAACATATTTATCCTAGTAGCTATTGACCACTTCACTAAGTGGGTTGAAGCCGTGGCTCTTCCTGCCCAAATGGCTATGGCCACCACCACCTTTTTACAACAACACATCTTCACATGTTACAGCTGCTCCTCAAGTACTAATCTGCAATAATGGTAAAAACTTTACCTCCAGAGTAGTCAAAATCCTGGCCACATCTATGGGAACACAAAAACTTTTCTCAGCTCTGTATAGCCCCTCCACCAATGAGACCATAGAAAGAGCAAATGGAACCTTGATTTCCATTCTTTTAAAAATTGGCCTCCTCTGCTCCTCTTCACTGAGATCAATATCTACCCAGTGCTCTTATGGCATACTGGATTAGCTATCACCAGATTCAAATTTGTCTCCATTCCGTGTCTTTTATGGGCGGGAACCAGGCATACCTGCCCTCTTAGCTAAGGATGTAATCTCCTCTAGAGTTGATAAACTGGAGAAAGTTATTAGAAGATTGACTCAGAGCATAATTAAACTCCAATCCAAAGCTATGACCAATTTAGCAAAAACAGTGACAAAACAATGGCAGGCTGCCAATGAGTTCTGAACCCCCTTACCTACATTCCAAGTGTCTGACATGGTGTTGTACTACCATAACCGCATCACTACTAGAAGCGGTAAGCTTGGACAAATTTGGGAGAGTCCCTTTACCATCATCTACAAGAGAGGAAACGAGTACTCTATCAAATCTTTAGCTACTGGTATCACCATTAATCGCTTACATAGCCATTTCCTACTTCCCATATTCTCCCCCCAACATTCTTAAGGGGGGTGATGTCATACATTTGCCCTTGCAGCTGAAATAATAATGTTTTAGGTCAAATTCAGCTGAAAAGGGGAAATGTCGGCCATTTGCAATTCTCTGGTGCCATTAAGAGTGATTCATGATAATGTCAAGGAATCAGCAAAAAGCCCTGGCCAATTCATGGTGAAACCCTGTTAATCAGGGTAACACCATTATGAAACTTGCTTGGGCGATTAAATAAAAAATCAAATATCAGATTTCCCTGACCACATGATGGACCTTGAGGCAACCATCAGAAGGTTCTTCCCAACCACAACCAAGTCCTTCAAAACACCTATGTGGTGGCCACCCCCTTTTATAGGCTGGCGGAGGTCCCCCAAGGTGAAAGTAATTTATCTAGCGGTAATTGGTTGAAGTTCATCAAAACATTAATGCATGGGTACATATTGCCCCAAAACTTCAACCTTCGCTTTATAAAAAATCAACACAATTTACCTAGTATCTGATAGGAGTGAAACCCATATTACCTAATTCAAAAGCATCAAAGCTATTCCAAACCTATCCCCTGAATTCCCCCCAACCCTCAATACAGTTAAATATGGATCAGGCGGATATCAAGGGGATTGTTTTCCTTTACTACCTCGCGCTCCTAATAAACCTTATAAAAATTAAAGTTCTATTAGAAGTTTATTTTGTGATATTTTATTTAAGCTTTTGTGGGATCCAGCAGTGTAAGCACCAGCGAGCACTAGAGAGCTGGATTACTACACCTTTTTAATCAATATTAACGCCTAGTGGTTTAAGCCTCTAAATGCCAAATATTATATAATTTTAAATTTAGTTGATTTGGCAAAAAAATAATATTTTTAGGATACCACAGATCAGAGGGTACCTTTTTATAAAAGCCTGAAAGAGCCTCCTCCAAGCAGTAGCTGAGGGTAACAATTGCTTTGATTAGAAGAATTATCAGCATTCTGAGAAGTGATGTGTGTTTAGGATTTTAAGTAAGAATATTTAATTTAATCAGTAAGTTCCTTAGCATTGAAAATTGGGGCCTTAAAAAGGAGTATTGGAAACTGAAGTTAACTGGGGAACAAATAATGGGTTTTTGTTAAAGAGAGCACTTTAAAAGCACCTCCATATTGTTATTTTATAAATTATTTTGTATCAATTCTTACTGTGGGAGTTTGTCAATCTTCTATTGAAATGTGATTTTGACATAAATAATCTGTAACAAATTTTTTATTGATTAGTTTGAGTTATATGTGGAATAAAGGGTTCTAGTATCAGCTTAAATTACTCATTAGGTAAGAATAAAAAGTTATGTAAAATGTGATTTGTGGCTAAGTTGGAATACTCTCACTACCATAAATAGTTTAAAGATACTAGGTGGTTTCTTAGGATAGTAACGAGGTAAAGAAATGCTTTACACAAGAGTGATACTATCTTCTGAATTGGTATTCTATCTGAAAGATTATTGTATAGTTTCTCAGACAAAAAGGTCTAAATGGAAGCATATCCTCTATAAAATTATGTATAATCCACCATTAACAAAAATAAAATAATGGGGGGCACAGTACCAGTTGTCAAATAAAAGTTTATCAAAGGGAAGTAAGGCAATGTCGATATGAAGAACAATGTAATGATCAACGATCTTATATGAATCTCATAAGGCTGGGAATTATGAGATTCATGTGCATCAATAGTTGCAATTCTGTTATTCTGAGTAGAATTTTCCTATTTGGGTCAATAACAGAATAAATTAAATAAAATTAATTATTTGATTGGTTGTCTGTTCTGAGGTTCCCCTCTAATTCTCCATTGAGTTGCCTGGATGCCATCAATTATGGAGGCTTTTGCGCCCCTCATTACCTCCAATTCATCTAGCCTTTTTAGGAAAAGTATATCAAAGCGAGGTTAGCTCATTGGACCTCACTTTGGAATTCTATTCTGACTTTGAGTCCATTCCCAATAAAGGCCACTATTTGCTGGATCCATTTATTTAGTTTTCTTATTTAAGTGAGGATTTGGGGTGCGGATGGCGGTGCAATGAGGAGGAGAGAGAAGGGGGTGGATGCGCTGGGATCTTCTTAAGAGTGGCCTTGCCCTGGTGAGAGGGGAAGGAGCCAGAGTGGCCCGAGGCGACAGAGGCCAGTTGACTGCACCTCAGCTGGGTAACCCCAAGGTGACAGAGGCCGTAGGGATGCACCTCAGCCCTGGGGCCCATGGCGACAGAGGCCGGTGCACCGCACCTCAGCCTGGATGCCTGGAAAGGCCATCCATTTGGACAGGACCTTATGGAGTTGGTACGGCCACATATGGGTGTGGTGGTTTAAGCTGTTGGCGGGCTGGGACTTGGGAGCCCCGTCCATTACAAACAAAGGTTTCTCTTTTTTCTAATATCAAATTATAGTTAAAACATGTAGGCTGTACCATGACTTATTAGCAAGTGTTGATGGATACCTTTATGAGATCTCTAGTTTCTTCATCAATGTACGCATCTGGGGTAATTGCAGTTTCAATTATTGGACTGCCTCACTGAGTGATATTTTAGTAGTAAAACAAAATTAATATATATTACTCATTTTGCAGAAAGCTGAGGGCACTAGGCACTTGAGGTTTTTGGAATTATCTTAAATATTCTCATGGTTGGTAATGGTACAAAAGATATATGAATTGCAGGGATATAATGGTGCATAATTTGGGAGTGGAGAGTTCAAATAGCAATATTACTAGCTAACACCTCGCACTTTTAAGCAGAATAGCCTCAGGTGTGAAACGCCCATTGATGGGGTGAAATCTACCAATTTCTATGATCCCATACTACGTGAGCAGCACTACATTGTGAAGGTCATCAGCACGTGGCAAAGTCGCGCCTTTCAAATATAGTCTAGTTCTGAATAGAATAAGGTGACTCTTGTGATGCCAAAGATTAGGGAGTATAAGATAAGGTGAAGTACAGAATAAATACATATATTCTGAAAGCTCCTCCTGAATGGGGCGACATGCCACATCAGGGCACTGTTCAAATATGGTCAACTATGCGGTCAGATAATTAAGGTTGTTGCCTTGGGCCATTCTCTCAGGGTGGCAAACATTTTGTCATGAAGGGAGATTATCCTTGTGTACATTTAGGTTAAGCTCAATTGGATTGAGGCTATTGGTAAGACTATCTTGGATTTAACCAACATCAGTATGATCACTGTCAAGCATAGAGAGGTAGAGGTTTAATTTTGGTGGTTTGGCTTTGATTTTATATATAAAATAATTGATTAAATATCATTATATGTGATTTATGTCTTCTTAAAACTAAATCCTTTTACTTAATCTATATACAGATGGGATTTTTTTACTATTTAGGTTTGGATGAGTAACTACTAATTCAGTATGGGTGCATAAATCAACATTAGAGTTATTTGGCTGGTAAGACTGAGATTCACCTTAACATTTGACTTGGGCGATTAGCGATTTCTGTTATCTCAGCGTCATCAGAAAAAACCAAACTAATATTAAAGATATATAAAAATCAAGATGTTGGGAATCAAGTATATTGGAATGTTATTTAGTTTTTAGGCTTCTGGTTAGATGCTTGAGTAACTGTTGGATTCAAGGGACTCTTGAAAGCTTGTTGTTTGCTTTGTATCATTAGCGCACTGTAACATGAAATTTATAATTGAAAGCAACTTGAGAGTGGTATCTGAATCTCTGGTGGGAACGAGCTACAAGTGGAACTAAATTCTCCTCAGCCTTCTTCTATAAATTGATGATTAGTGTTGGTAACGTTTTTATGGATCTTCCCAGCATCTGAAAGCCATCATGGTTGAAAACTTCCAAAAGTTCAAAGGCTAGGTTGAGACTTTCTATCTCCTCTTCATCACTTCTGTTTGATACACTACAGGCAGTTTTATCTGCATAATGGGACTAACGAGATCATTCCACAATACCAAAAAGCAGTTTGTCAGCAAGGCCCAGTAAGGGCCCACAAGCAGGAAAGCGCGCCAAAGATATAGTCCCTTGTCTTTTGGCTTGATGAATAGACAGTGAGTAACTCCAAGGTCACAGTAAGTCAGATGCTCAAGGCTAGAAAGAGAGTTTGGACTTCATAGAGCATGTACGTGGACGCAATAAGCTTGTTGAATTTAGAGGATTAGTCCATCACCAATTCATTACCCAGTAATTTTTAGTCCAATAGAAAAATAAAATTTTAAACTATAAATTTATTTTTGATTTTACAAGATTTTATATGACTTTTTTAGAAATCATTTATATAAAGCACCAACTCCCATTTGTTTATATAATGAGATTAAGGGGAGCATTGAATTTGGTTCTATAGAGTCCTCATGTAGAGAGCTAATAAATGTCATATTATGAGAATCTGGCTCTGATGTAATGCTTTTGGCTCATACTAGAGCTTTCAATAATACTATTGACATTAAAAAACATTTTTGCAATTTTTAAGCTCCAATTTGTCTTTAAAACCTATTAATTTGTGTGTTCTGATCTCACAATTTAGATTACTGATTATAGATTTTAGTAACTTTGATCCGTCAGATTTCTATATATAAGGGGTTTGAACTTCAAAGCACACCTATATGGCTTTAATCTTCAGAATAGGAAAGATTAGGGCTATGTGGCGTTCATGAAAATGACTTAATCATTTCACCACCATCAGATGAAAGTCCCTCTGTTTTTATAAAATTCCAATTTTCTGTGGACAGTTAAACAGTTTTTGGCGGTCTTACATATACTCTTCTATAGGGGTTTTCATCCCATTTGATCAGATACTAACACTTCTCATGGGGGACCTTAGTTTCCAGAATTTTCTTCACTTTCATATTAGCTTATCCAGGGTGCCCAATTAAACCAGCTTGGGCTTCTGAGGAAGTGAACCCTAAGTTTACTTGAGTTACAAAACGTTTAAGACTGGGCGCATGCATGAACCTTTATTAAAAATATTCTGTAGACCACTTCATTCACCTGTTTTAAGAACAAAAAAGAATTAGGGAGATCAGGCTGAACCTTTTGCAGCTGATGGAAACCAATTAATTCTTGTCATTAATTATCACTAAATCTCCCATTTTGAGCACTATTGCTTTAGAACAATAAACATTCATCTCTTATTTACAGTCTACGTTATTAATCATATATGCTTGTAGGGTCTTTATGTTGTCCCTCATATCAGCCACTAGGCTATCAAAAGCTGCATTTGGACTTTTAAGTTGGTTTCAAAGTTTCTGGGTTGAAATGATGGTTTTCCATAAAGGGTGACATTCCCTTTAAGTGCATAAGGTTGCTTTAAAGAATTAAGCCAGTTTTTAAGTACTTGGCCCTAGGTTCTTACTAGGTGGTCCTATAACAGAGCAGTTGCTGTTAAAGTTTTATAAACTCTCTCAGCTTGGCCATTATATTGAGAGTGATTTCAAGAAATCTATATGACTGGACAATAATCCAAGTAACCACTGGCAGATCATTGGTTAACCATTGTGACTAGGCCTTTATGAGTATTATTAAATAAACTAAGTTGAGGATGAATGAAGTTGACCTAGCGAATAGAAGGAATTCTGATGAAGATATAATTACAAGGCTATAAGGAGATTTTGATGCGTGATGAATAATTTGTAAATAGCCTCAAACTAGGCAATTATGAATTTAATGAACATAGACTTTTCCAGGCCAATGAGAATATGGCAAAATGATTAGTCTAAGCAAAAAGGTCAGTATTGACTTAAGTTGCTAACATATAAGTGAGATGAGAAGGTTGTGAGGGGGAGGTTTTCTAATAGAACAAGGGTGAGAGTTATCAGTAGAAAGCTGTGTAATATATAATATAAGAAAATAAAGTGTTGAAGCGGAAGCAATTGCTTCATGTTTTATTATTTTTATTAAGCTCTCTTGGGACTGACAAACTCCATATTGTCCATCCATTTCTAAGTGGGATTGACCCTGTGTGACCCCTTCAGCGTATCTCTGATATATCGCTGAAGTTATAACAGGTGGTAAAAATGATTAACACAGTTTAATTTTGAGTTTCTAAAGAATGTGTTTCCAGAAGCGCAAAATGAATTGCAGGTCCTTATCAACGCTATCACCTTTTGGAGACCATGGCACGTGAACACTTCATTCACAAAATTCCTCTTTTCTCTATCCCATGATTTGGAAGTAGATGTAAATAATTCAGCGTAATTTGTCAGCCTGCCACTACCATTATGATAGCTTCAAAGTCCTTAAATTCATATGATCCATTATGAAGTCCATACTCAGTGAGGACCATGATCTCTGCAATCTGGGTTACATTCAATTTTTCCTATGGGCTTCTCTATAGAGTGTTTAATGCAGGAGCAGGTAACACACTTGGCATTTATTTCTATTGGATCCAGAGTTTTCCCTGCAATAAGTAACTTCAAATTAGGAGCCTTATCAATTTCTCTAACTCTGTTTGCCTGCCAAAGGGTGGTTGTGAAAGGCGGCTATTGCTTCCACTTGGAGTTTACAGTTCTGAAGTCATGTCAAGCTTTTTTTAAAAAAGGTGGTTTTTAGTAGTTCTTGTACTGGGAAAATTTCTATTTCTTCACTAAGTATTTCATGAGCGTGGCTCATATTTTGACATTCTTAAGCAATCCAGATATCTTCTGCATTATTAAGGTAGGTACTTTATATTGCGTTAAACATGTTTAGGGGTTGCATGTTTGCCATGTTGTAGTTTCTCAGCTCCTGCTTTGAGAACACCATTATCAGATCTTATCTTAGGAAGTATGGGATGGCAGTGCTCTTATGGCTTGTACTCAATCTTGAAAATGTACTGGGACAGTTTGAGATGAAGGTGGCTAGTGGTTCATGAGATTTGGCTCTGCAAAATTTGTGGGAACAATGGTCTGTTATGATTGTAAAAGGTTCCAGGCATTTATTAGATGGACATGTCATTCTTCTAGAGCCAATACAAACACTATTAGTTCCTTTTTTTATATGAGTTAGATTGTTTAGGTAGATATAATTTCCTTCTGATATAGCTCACATGATGGTCCGCCCCATTTTCCCACCTCTGAAGCAGAACTTTTACAATAAAAAAAGAGGCGTCAGTTTCCAATATAAAGGGTTGGTCATCTTTCTGAGTGTTCAAGTACTATTTCAGTTAGGAGGGTCTCTTTGATGGCTTGGAAAGCTCTCTCATCATCTTCCCCAACGGAATGGTGCCTGCTCCTCCAGATTGGTCAAGAGGGGCGGTGATTTGGAGAGATCTTTTGCAAAAAATCTCAGGAAATTCACTACCAAAAAAAGCTCTTTACTATTTTTTCAATATGGAGCTGACTATTCCTTCACCGCCTTTAATTTTTCTGTCATATGGCCACGCCCTTTGAAAAAACTACGTCATATAAGAAAAGATAGAGTCCTTGTAAAATTTGCACTTTGAAGACTTTAGGAGGAGGCTTGCCTTAGTGAGGGCCTCAAAAACCCTCAGAACGTCATTCTTATGCTTTTCCCTGGACTTAGAGAACACAAGTATGTGTACATATAGCTACACAATATTTTGCAAACAGTTTTCCCAGGAAGTTGTCAATGGTGCATCATAATACCTCTGGGGCTTTCTTGCAACCAAAAAACATCACTATCTTGATCAAAAAAACCCATGTGGCACTTGTTAGCTCATTTTTATTGAATCGTCTTCTTCACATGTTCTTAGTAGTAAATATCTGAACAGGTCCAACTTGGAGAATAATTGGCTCACCACAATAATCTGGGGGATAACTCCATCAGCGAGATATAATATGGGTTTTCTATTTTTTTATTAGCCATTGGCAGTCCACACAGGACTTGAGCTCACAACTTAACTTGGGGACCAGGAGTAGTAGTGACGCCACTAGGTATTTGTATGGTACTATCTTCCCCCATTCCATAATCTCTCAAAACAAGAGTACATGGCCTCCTTTTTCTCAGGATTTAGGAGTTTGACAAGTCACTCCTTGAATTTTCGTGTTATTTTTGAATTTGAAAAAAGGGAAGTACACCATTTGAAAGATGTTGGGTGCGTCCATCTTTTGAATTAGGTGGGCGTAAGTCTTGAGATCCTCTGGGGTGTTTGTTTTTAGTTCTAACTAGTATAACGAGCTCACTCTGGAATTTCTTCTCCAGTGGTGAAGATATACAGGGCCACTGAGGGAAAATCTTTATAGATGAAACATGACCAGCGCTCCTCTAGCTATACTATGGGTGAGTACTTACTCTACCACCACATACTCAGGATTATGGCGTAGAGCAGGTTTATGATTGCGTTTAACTTTTTACAGAACCTTTGTGGATCTTGTCAAACAATATCCTTGGTTTTACATCCCAGAATTATGCTGATATAGTGTCCGCTAACATAACATTTAACTTCCAATTTATTTTTAGCTAAATTTATAATGCTAACTCTGCTTTTAAATTTATGTATACTATTCCTATGCCTACTAATGCCCATATTTTGTCTTTGACTCACCTCATGTTTCACTCAAGATATAGTGAGAAAGGCACATAAAGGTAATATAAAGGGAATATATTAATATAAGAGATGTTTGAGGGAGTCAGGTGGAATTTTAAGCTGGACTAGGGTACCGTTAAGTGCTCCTGAGGTGATGTCTCCGCATTTGGTACACATTGGCTATTTATTGTTCAGGTTCTCACATGGGTTAGCAACTGGAGCAGACTCATACTGATCCTGTAAAACCTTCCATGGGAATTTATGAGTGCAAATTCATCTGAACCAAAATTAGTTGTTCCTTGACCTGGGTCTCTACAGAAACTTCTTCTTTGAGGCTAGCCCCTAAGAGATTGGCGGCCATTGCAGAGAGGATGTCTGGGTGGAGGTTCTGTCAAAAAACTGTTGGGCTTTTAATATGACCACATTACCCAGCTTGATTAATTATATTATCATCTGTTTACTCACTAGGGGATGAGAACCTCTAGGTGGGTGTAGGAGTTATCATTTTATGATAACTAATATTCAGGGAAATTAAGAGAGTGGTAGCATAGCGGGGTGGTTCCTGCTCCACTCTGAAACAGGTTTTGATTGAAACATGTTTGAAACCAGCACAGGCTAAAAAAACTTGGCATGATATATTTGCCCAAGGTTAACCCACCTCGTTTACAAAAAGCACTCAGGAAAATTAGCCTTATAGGTATTAACTAATTCGCCAGGATTTGATCCTACTGGGTTGCTAATGTTTCTTTGGGGATAATCCCCAATAATAAACAAGTTATTTAGTTATAGATTTTTATATCTATACTCTGATTTTCTTGTTAAAGTCAATTGAGTTTGTTACTTATTGACTAAGGGATTTATTTTTTGCTGGCAATTGATGACGCCTCTGATAGAAACTTGTGAGTTAACCTTCTAGGTAATGCGACCTGCTGTTTATAGTAAATGGTCCCATTACCTAAGCAGGTTGATAGTCTAATAAGGTTAATACACTGGGGTTGAGCAAAGGCGTTTGGACACATCTTTTGATTCAACTTAGAAGAACTCACATTTCTATTTGGCAGTGGAATCTGACTTGATGGATGAAGAAGATCATCATTGAATTCAACTTTAGAGGTCAATTCATTAGCGATGGCTGCCAATTCCAATTGGGGAGCAAACAGAAGAGTTGGTCATAAAATTTCCCCATAAATTTCCTTATATTTTATTAAATAAAGAAAACATTATTATTAATATAATTTACGTTTTAGCCATTTATACAATTGTATTTTTTACTCTTGCGAAAAGAGTTTAAAGGATTGGGTATACTTTTTCTAGTTATCAATGTCTAGATCTTTGTGGGCTCCTGCGTTAAGAGTGAAGAAGAGAACCTCTGAACCTAATAATAAGTTAAGTTTCGTTAAAAGGAAGAATCAGAGGGAGAAGTTCCCTTGTATTCCAGAGATACACTAAGGGTTAGAAGGACAATTGTTAGCACTAGTCTAGCGCTAAAGACAACATTCAACTTGAACTTGAGAAGCTCAAATAGAAAAAAGTCTTTATACTATTGACATCCTATTTAATCACTATCAACTATAACAATAAATAATTACAACGCACACATCAGAACCTTTACAGTAAAACTAAGAGCAAAGCGTGCAACACAGCTTAAAAATTTACAACATCTGAGCAGCCTGTGAAGAGATGACTTTTACCGCTATGGCAAAGAATGGAAGATATAAGATTAAACTCAATCTAAAGTTTCCTTTGTATGAGAATCAGAAGGGCAGAACATGCTTCATCTTGGTAGTCATTTAGTATGGCTAATCGCTTGATCAGTTGAGGCATTTGTTTAAAAAGTCTGGAAAAACCTAAGTATTACATAGTTCCATGAGTCAGACTAACAAGTTTTTGGGCAGGGTGGTCACTACTTGAATGATATGAAAAAAATGCAGCGGCAGTTATTCCTGCAGATACAGGTAGCTAGTACTGAAGCCTGCTAATGAGAAGGTCTTAGGTAGTACGCTTAGCTCTTTGGATATTAGGTCCTGATGATAACTCAATAGAGGATCAAGTTGGAAGAGGTATTAGGTAGGCCCATGGGATGGAAGGAGAAAAGTGGCTTCATATGAAGAATATGATAGAGAAGATGAATATCATAAGGGTAGACAATGTTTGTACCACACTGGCAAGACTCTTTCTGAAAGCTTTTCTACAAGGTCAAGGAAAGGGATAGCATGTAAAATGTACTATGTCTAATATGATGGATGTATTTTTTACCAATGTTATAAAGCAGTTTTGCAGAAAATCTCAAGTAAGAGCTCATATGCAGGAGAGCGCTATGGAGCTACGGTCAATACCCATTGGTTAAATATACCAATAAGGAGCACTTGAATCATGGTAAATCAAAGGCTTAAGACGAGCAGGAGGGTCTACCTTCAGAAAGCGCATACAGTTATGTAATAGCCTTGTCAAAGTTGAAGGATTAGAACATCGCCAGTTTTCTAGCCAGTATTCCTTTTAATTAATAAAAAGGATATTGGATATTATAATATGAAACTTTTTATAAAGATATTTAATTTACTAAAATACAAATTTTCTTAGTATTTTTTGCCCAATTTGTTTATATACTTAGATAAATGAAAAGAATGAGAATTTCTCACGCATAGACTATGGGCATCGGGCTATCAGCAACTTTATTTTTGACTTGGCCTCTGATGTTCTCATCTAGACCCACTAAAAAACATCCAATGGTGACTCTTGTCCTTACCAAAACTATTTATTTATTAGTACGTTTTAATTCATTCTCAAAATCATATCATGTTTGCAGACTAATTCCAACAGTTTATTTAATTTACCTAACTTTTAGAAATAACTAATTCATTTGATCACTTTCTACAAAGGTTTTAACATATGAAGCTCACCTGTATGGCCTAGATCTTCCCAATAAGGAAGATCAGAATTGTGTGGCGGTCAGGCAATGCCTTAGCCGTTACACATATTAGGCAATCATTCATGCTGTTGTTTGCTAAGTACAGAAAGCGCAACTTATCTTACTTTACAGTCTTCTTTATCAATAAGTCTCTAATCTAAAGATTACCATATCATAATCATTTTGATTTCTGAAACATTAAAATGGCTTTAAAGTAAAAAACATTGGACTTTTGAATGGAAACTAACCAATTAGCACATAAAAACTGTAAACGACTCAAATTAAGCTAGATCAGATTACTCAAAAACCATTTTTAATCTACTAAGAGATACCTATGACTGTGGGCTTTTAGAGATTAGCCTTTTTAAGCTTCGCCAAGTGAGAAAATCTCATGATGTCAAATTATATAGATCTAAAAGGAATTTAAAGACTAATTCTTAAATTGTATTAGCACTCTAACCACTTGATAGCGCTTATATAATTACACATTAGTTGTGTCAAATTTCTGACTCTATTGAGATTTTACAATATGGCTACCCTTCTTATTTTATAGAGAATAGGTTAATAATACTCCTCCAATAGCTAAACTTAATATTTACTATATACAAGTAAAGATTAAACCCTTTATAAAAATATAATTCGTCACATTTTTTGCATGTACATTACTTTTTTAATTTTATCAATCTTCTTCTCTCTAAAGGAGTACATTCTGCTAAGATTAGGTTTTAACTTCATATGCATACCAAAGCATATTTTCTTTAAATTCTGTTTCTGTTATTATATAGGTGGAATTTTCTCTAGTTGGTCTGACTTTAGTGAGCCCAATCATCTCAGATATAAGTGTTGTACTAAACATACCACGGATAGCAACCATTTGACATCATGAATGTAGAGTCATCATATAAGCATCTCACCTACTAGAAAAGCAACTTTGATGCAAGCTACAGTGGTTGTCATTGCTCCATAACATAATTGAGGTCACTTATTGAAAGGATAAAGCTGGACATAAGGAGGCTAAAAAGGTTATGTTGGCAGGCCTCCCTGACCTTAAACATACCCTGGACTAACGCTGGGTACAAGCAAAATATGCCCAGGTTGGTCATGGGAATGTGGGTGATGCTCAAACTAGCGTACATCCAGGGCTTTAAAATGCACCAGCTACGTTCTCAATCCTAATAGTTTGTTACAGTTTCTGAAGAACAGGGTTTTGAAAATCGTTTTATTTTTATATGTATGAAATTAGAACTAGTTCTGTTACAATCTATAACTCGAATTTGGACAATTTCAAGTTATAAAACCCTGGAAAAAATGGTAATGTGCGCCTATTGGTTTGCTTAAGCTTAGGACCACTTTCTCCAATTGACAACTTGATCCCAAACCTTAAGTATGTTTCCATGAGACCAACTTTTTCTCGTTGGTTGAATCTCTTAATATTAAATTCCTCATTAGTTTACATTTTTTTAATATGGTTCCTTAGGAAAACCTGTGTGTGGACCTCCTCAAGGAGGCCTCTAAAACGTTGGCCGTTTTATTTTAGCAAAAAAATCTACTGTATCTGGTGCACCGCTGGGCCGACCTGGCCTTCTGCAGATTAAGGCACACAAGCATTCCAGCACAGATCTCCACTTGGTTATGGACTTCCCTTTAAGGGTCCAACCAGGTTTTTTTGTTTATCTACTGCAATTACTATATACCGCGTTGTAGACCCTTGCCCTGGGTCCCTTATGGTTAGTCACCCCCCGCAGTGTTCTGTTTACAATCTTGCTAATGGTTATTTACCTGGCAGTGCGGCTGTGAATCCCGCACCACCTCTCTGGGAATGAGAGAATTACAGACACTCTCTTGACATTAGTCAACTAACCACTTTATTTTATGTGCACTAGAATTATCTGTGTGGGGATTTTGCTAAGTGTGAATTGGGTGCGCCAGCCATTAATCACGGTTTTTATGGGGCTCACCACTGTTTTCTAATTTGGTCAATGGTTGGTGCATCTTGGCGTTATTCTTGCTAACTCCAACTGGGAAGTGCCCACCCTTATTGTTTGTATCTGGTAGATTTGGAAGCTTCATAATCTGGGTGTCATGATTCACAGCTTTCTCCTGAAATTAGCAAAAAAGACTTAATTAAAATTATTTTTGGCACTGCGTTTTGGTGGTGAAGGCAGGATCAACAACAGAGGGCCCGGTGATGATGGCCTTGTATAACAATGCGCGACCTGCCACTTTGTTGGATATTGGGTCTTTAACGCCCCAAAACGCGTTTTATAACGCTAATTCTTTAGATAAAAATGATAAAATATCATCTCTTGTGGCTCTAATTTAGAACCAATTTCAGTATACCAGATCACTCCAGAGAACCCGCGTTTGACCCCTATCATGATCCGCAGAACACAAGCGGTGGAAAAGGAGTTACTTCTTCAATATAAAAATGTTTTGCAATTGCTGAAGATATGTGGGATATTTGACCTCAGCAGTAAGAGTGGTCAACTAGCCCTCTCCATTCTATTATGCGGAAACATACCCTGGAAGCATGCTTATGCCTGAGAAGAGTTTATTGATGTGGTGTTGGCATTTTCTGCTTTAAACAAAGACCATTAAGGATATCTTTTGTTGACTGCTAACCTTTCTCCTCTCTAGGGGTATCAGCACAACTACTTTGTTGGATACAGGAGCCTCTGAAAATTTTATTGATTAAGACCTAGCCGACTACCTTGAGTTGAGTTACTTGCCTGATGGTATGGTTAGGGGAGGGGCTTCCTAAGGTATTACCACGCTAAAGGTTCTGGGGTTAGTGGATTATCACTTTGGCAAATACCATTTGAATGCTCGCTTCTAAGCTATCAAAAACCTTTGTACCCCATTATTTTGGGAATAGAGTGGTGGCAAAAGTTTGACATTAGAACCAACTTGAAAGACAATAAGTTGTCCTTAACGTTGAAGAATAGTCATATATTAGTTGTTCCTTTGTATAAAGCGAATTCTTAAGTAGATCTTCCCCACTGGCCCAAAATCCACACTCCCAATCTTATTCCATTTCTGAAGCCCTCTTTGGAGGTACCCTTACTTTCCTGTTAAGAGGGACCGGAATCTTTGTTTAATGCGGCTTCAGCCAATGTACTAATGGCTATTACAAAGTTTGATTGCAAGTTCAAGCTCACCGTTGATCTAGTGCATATATCTTCTCCTATTTAACATTTGACTGTATGGGAGGAAGAGGCGTTGGATGTGGGGGTTAAGGAGCAGTTAGCTAAAGGCGCAATATAGCAGCATGCCTCCCCAGTATGCTCCCCACTTCTCTTTGTGGAGAAGCCAATGGTACCTTGTGCCCATTCATAGATTATGGAATTTCAACAAGGTCACAGTACCAGGCTTGCACTTCATTTCTGTGGACTCACAGATAGCTCGCTAGGTGGAGAAGGAGAAAATTTTCTCCAAACAAGATTGCTTAAACGCGTTTATTCAGATATAGATAAAGAGGGCCAGGAGTGGCTAATCGCATTCTATACCAGAAAAGAAATTTTCCATTTTTGGGTTATGCCCTTTGGGCTTAAAAAACGCCCCAGCTATCTTTCAACGCCTATAGATGCGGCTTTGGGGACCTGCTGGGTGTGTGCGTGGTGGCCTACATGTAAAAAATACTCTGGTGTTTTACCCTGATCATGAGTCTCATGCAGTACAACTTTGGTATGTAGTGGACAGGCTAAGGGCAGCCAACTTAAAGCTAAAATCAGTAAGTGTGATTTCTCTAGGTCCCAGGTCACCTTCCTGGGAAACGTTGTGTTTGACCAAGGTCACATGATAACTCTAGATAAGGAGAAGGAAATTTGTGAGTGGCACACCACAACTTTGTTCCAGGATTTGAGGAGTTTTAAGGGACGTGTACGTTCCTTAAGAAATTCACGCCAAATCTTTCTGAGGTGGCGGCGCCCCTGTATAAGGAGAGTGAAACTAAAATGCTCTAGTGATCTCCAATTCTTTAGTATGCCCTCCAAGCATTAAGGTGCATCCTTCTGTCTACATCTGTCCTTCGCCATGGTGATCCCAAAAAAGAGTCTATTGTGGCTTCTGATGCCTCCAACTTCGCCATTGCGGCTGCCTTTACTACAAGTAGTTGAAGAAGGAATAGCACATCAGGTGTGCTATTTTTCTCAGAAGATGTCTCTACTGGAGTTAAGCTACGCTGTTTATGACAAAGAGTTATTGTCAGTGGTTGAGGCGCTTACCTATTGGCGTCACACTTGCATGGTTAATTTCAACCATTCTGCATTTGTACAGACCACTGTGCCTTGTTGTACTACTGCGCACCTCATGTCATGACTCCACGGTGGACCATCGGCATGAGACCCTAGCCCAGTTTGTGTTTTCTTATGAATTTACAAAGGGTTGGAGAATAGTTTGGTAGATGCTTTGAGCCGAAACCATGCACTAGCTCCCAATCAAGTAGGTAGAGGCACACAACAACCACTTGATGATTCCCCAAGTAAGATTTTGTCTCAACTTCCTTCTCCATTAGCCCATGGGACTGCGCTTGCTCCTCTTAGATTCAGAGAAGTATGATATGTTACAAAAGGTAGTCCTTTAACAGCATTTTTCAGCCAAGTATAAAATGGTCCTTGCCAAGAGCGATTTAAATTAAGACGTTACCAGGGGTTACCACGTGAAGGAGGAGATGGTGTGGTTCCAGGGGCGTTTATGGGTTTCTGCTAGAACACTTCACCTGTAAATCATTCAGGACCATCGTGACGGAATCACTGTTGACCATCCTGAAAAGCGAAGACTCTAGAGCTAATACACTGCACTTACAATTGGAAGGGGTTCAATGCGCAGGATGACAAGTATTGTAAGGAGTGCATGGTCTGCAACCAAATGAAGCTAAATCTCCAGCCACTTGTGGAGTTGTTGGTACGAGTTCAAAAGGCTGAAGTACCTTGGGCTTTTTTATTTGTGGTTTTTTGTTAAATTACCTGTATCTGATGGTTACAATGCCATCATGGTAGAAGTGGACCTTTTTACGAAGTTCACGCTCTTTATCCCCAAAGAATCATGTTGTTTGCGGCTGAGATGCCCAGGCTCTTTATCTCTCATGTTTTTGCTATTCACAGGGCTCCAAGAAATAATTAGTGATTGAGGGCCCCAGTTTACCTCTGTTTTTTGGGAAGAGTTATGTAAAACTCTTCAGATTTGCCCCTGTCATTTGATTGCCTATCACCCCAATCAAATGGGAAGACTAAACGTGTCTACCAATGTTTGGAACAGTTAATGCGATGTTACACTGCTGCGGATCATTCATATTGGGTTTCCCACCTCTCCATGGCCAAATTTAGCTACAAAAACACTGAACATGCATCTATTGGTTTTCCCTTTTTTGCCAACTATGGCTATAATCCCGCCTTCAACATGGAGCTCGGTTGTGGATCCAAGGTGTAGGCTGTGGTGGACTTTGCAAAGATAATTAATAAGGTACACTAGGGGTGAACATGAACTTGGATGTGGTTATGCAATCCTATAAGGAGAACGCAGACAGGAAAAAATGGGTAGGTCCTGCATACAAGGAAGGGGATCTCGTGAGCAAGATGTTAGATATATCCCTATCAAGCAGCCATGAAAAAGCTGGGACTGATAAGGAATGGGCCTTACCGCATCGTCAGAAATGTGGGACATGCCAAACACCAGTTGGATCTTCCTTCATAGTTCCAGATCTTTGCTGTCTTCCATGAAAGTAAGCTTACTTATTTTGAGGGCCCCTCATCAGAGACTCCTGAGGCTTAACTCATGGATTGAACTCCAGAGTGGGAAGTGGAGGAGATTGCAGCCCCACGCCAAGAAAAAAGAAGGCCTGAGTACCTTGTACCCTGGATGGGATTTGACGCAGCAGAGAATATTTGGATACCAGCGCGCAACTGTGCCCATGCCCAGAATCTTATCAAAGCTTTCCTTGAGCGTTTCCTCAAAGATTCAGGACCTAAGTCAAAGCAAAGCATCGCTGCCATGAAGCTGGTCCCGGTTTACAAGAACTTTTCCTTGGAAAAAGCCCCTGGAGGAGGGGTGAAGCCTCAAAAGGATGAGAGGGTAATGTCATGGCTCCATGGCATAATTGAAGACATAGATTGCAAGGATAAAGCTGGACGTCTTGAGCCAAAAAGGTTATGTTGTCAGGCCTCCCTAACCTTAAACAAACCCTGGACTAACGCTGGGTACAGGAAAAATAAGCCCAAGCTGGTCCCGGGGTTGCAGGTGATGTTCAGCCTGGCGGTACAGCCAAGGCGTTAAAACGCACCAGCTACGTTCTCAATCCTGATGATTTGTTACAGTTGCTGGAGGAAGAGGGTTTTGAAACCCGTTCCATTTTTAAAGGTATGAGATTGGGACTAGTCCAGTTACAATCTATAATTCGAGTTTAGTCAATTTTGAGTTACAGGACCCTGGGCAATGGTAATGTGCGCCTATTGGTTTGCTTAGGCTTACACCACTTCTGCCAATTGAATACTTTCCCTTATAGCTTAAGTATGTTACCATGAGACCAACTTTTTCTCGTTGGTTGACTTTTTAATAATAAATTCCTCTTTAGCTTACATTTTTAATATGGTTCCTTGGGCAAACCTGTGCGAAGACCTCCTCAATGAGGCCTCTAAAACGTTGGCCGTTTTATTTTAGCAAAAAAATCTACTGTATCTGGTGCACCGCTGGCCACCCTAGTACCTTCAGATTGAGGCACACGACCACTTTAGCACATATCTCCACTTGATTGTAGCCTTCCCTTTATGGGTCAACCAAGTTTTGTTGTTTATTTGTTACCAACTACTATATACCGCGTTGTAAACCCTTGCCCTGGGTCCCTTTTGGTCTGTCACCCCCCACAGTGTTTTTTTTAAAATATTACTAATGGCTAGTTACCTGGTGGTGTGACTGTGCATCCCGCACACCTCTCTGAGAATGAGAGAGTTACAGACACTTTCTTGACAGTGGTAGTTAACACCAAGAAACATAATCACCATGGAGCCTAACCCTGTTGAAGCATTCTCATTTAGATGAAAATGGATAATAAGAATAAGAAATCATCGATATTTCCCCGCCATAAAATTTATTTAAGAACCAGATGAACATATAAAGGCCCTTAAATCTTGGTAGTTTACATATACTTCTTGAGTTAAAACCGCAATTTCAATTATAGAATATTGAACCCTGGGCATAGAACTAGTCGTTGGAGTTACCCACTTTTGAAAAAGCTCTCATGAAGCTTAATATGGCTCTAGTTAACTACTTAAGTAAATGGACAAATTAGCAAGATGACTAAATAAAAGTCCTTAGGTCTCTATATTAGGTATAGAGTCATCTTATGAATGTTATGTCTGTACATCATGTAAAGATTATCATACAAAACAGTGTTTTAGGAAAATCTAGCCAAGCTTGTGATTATCCATTAACTTATTTTCTAGCAGCATTGGAATGTTGTAAGTTAATTTAGTGGCTCACTGTGAGCTTATCAACAAAATATAATAAAGTAACATCTCTTGACGCATGCATTGTGAGATATACTAAAAGAGCTATGACCCTTGTTTAAAAAAGAAAGAAGATTGGTATAAGAAAACCTATGAACTACAGTAAACCATTGCAAATGAGCTCAGGCACATGATAAAAGCAGTAATGACCGTGAATCCATGTTTTCAGGAAGGAAGAAATTAACAATGATTGTTTTGATGCCTAGAGGACCAATTAAATAAAGCATTAGAACGTATTAAAGAACTCAAAAAAGACATGCATTCTGAAGATCCAAGTTCTTCAGATACATTGCATAGATAAATATAGGCCAACTTGACCGTGAGATCAAAACCAGAAGAGCTAGTATGGGTACTGTAACCTATCATGTTTTTGGCCTAGAATGAGCTTTAAATGAAAACAAGTCTAAACTACAAAAAATTATATAAACGAAGTCTTCCAACATTTAGACAAGAATGAAGCTAATTGTTCTCATTAGAGGCGATTTATTTGAAAAGAATATCCCCAATTTGGCATGAAAAAAGGGTAAGGAGATGCTGTTAAAGCGTGTGAGAAATTGGAAGTTGTGTATATAGCTTTACAAATTACCAATCTACTTCTTGCGCGAGTATAAGATCTATGAAACCCATATAAAAACACTTGAGTCTTAAAGTCTGCCGTGAAGGGTAGAAATAGTACTTTAGTTGACTAATGTACATGATATTGAGGATATGAGACAGGATTATATTATAGTAAAGATCAAGTCAACAGAGTCTCAAGAGCCATAGATGTTTATAAAAATAAATTTAAGCAGCGGGACAGGAACTACCCCACTTGTTAGCGCTTCTTTAATTAAAGTCAGAGTTTTTTATAATTTAATTTCATTGACAAGTTTACCCTCAGGATAAGGGAGCATAACACTCTATTTATATGTTGATGAGGATGCAATGAAGGAGCAACAGACCTCCAGAAATTGAAGCGCATCCTATCCTTCCTTAGTCA
>JAKSZP010000850.1:0-26537 GCA_022478985.1 Massospora cicadina | reverse complement strand
CTAAATTAAATCTCGTCATTGCCTTCAATCATTTTCAGGTAATGGAAGTCCAAGAAGGCTAACAGCGATCTGGATGAAGCGTGGCATTTTCCAATTCTGCGTTATGCCCTTTGGGCTGAAGAGTGCCTGTTACATTTCAACAAATGATTGACCTTGTACTGGGTAGTCTCCAGTTTGCTTGTTTGGTAGCATATATTAATGACATTCTTATTCACTCCCCAACTCTTAAACAACACGCTATTGACTTGGAAGCAGTTGTGGCCGCTTTGCACAAGGTGGGCTTGTTTGTCAAACCTACCAAATGTGAGTTCTATAAAGAGGAAGTTACCTTTCTTGGGAACCTCATTCTTAAGGATGGCTACGCGATTTCTACAATAAAGTTGGATGCTATCCATGAATGGCCTACTCCAACAACTCAGAAACAATTATGGAGTTTCTTGGGAACCATTATTTTTCTAAAAATAAATTTCCCAGCTCTTTCCCAGTTGGCTGCTCCGCCCACCCCCTCACCGGCAAGAATGTACCATTTTGTTGGATGCCCAAATGCCAGCAGGCATTTGAGTCAAGCAAAGAAGTGTTTATATCCCCTCTTATCCTGAAACACGCAGATCCTGCCAAGTCGTATATTGTTGCATGTGATGCCTCCTTGGTGGCAGTGGGGCAGTGCTGCTCCAAGAGCACAAGGGCTTAAAACATCCGGTCACCTACTTTTCCCAAAAATCTACTTCTGCGGAGCAATTTTGGGCCATCTATGATAAGGAGTTAGCAGCTGTAGCATGGGCATTGACTCATTGGTAATACCTATTACAGGGTGCCCAGCATGAGTTAACTGTTCGCATGGATTGCCAAGCTCTCATGTATTCCTGTAAACTCCAAAAATTGGCGCATTGGCAAGCTCATACCTATCAGGACTTGTGTAATTTCAATTTCAAATACAGATTTGTAAAAGGTGCACTTAATGTACTTCTCAATTTTCTCAGCCGTAACCTCACCCACTGTATCCCAGATTCAGAGGAAGTGGATCTCACTACCATGATTCCCGCTACTAAAATTGTATTGATTGTTCCCCCATTGTCTCTTCTGCAGCCCTTGCTCCTGATACACCGCTCGTTGCTCAGGTCTTAGCCAGTCAAATGAACTGCCCCAAAGGGGTGGAGTTATTTGAGCAAGTGTCCCTCAAAATAGTAAACACTCTCTGTACTCTTTGGTGGAGGGTCTCATTTATTTTCAGTCGCAAAGTTGGGTCCCCCCTCCCTTCAGAACCGAGGTATTTTGTGCACATCACGATACCCCATGGTCAGTCATCTGGGCAATAAGAAATGCATCAACTTGATCAAGCGGACCTACAATTGGGTGGATTTAACTAAGAAAGTTCTGGCCTGGATTGCCTATTGAATTAATTGTGCTCAGGATAAGTTGTATTGCTCTGGTAGAAACAGGCTTCTGCACCCCTTAAAACAGGCGGAGGGTCCATGGACATTGGTGTCCATGGATTTTAACATTGAACTCCCCTGCTCTAACAGGTTTACGGCGGTGATGGTGGTGGATTGTTTCAATAAGTTTTCTCTTTTTATTCCCTGCGCTTCTGCAATTACATTAGAGAAAACCGCCCATCTCTTTGTGCACCACATGTTTTCAATGTTTGGTCTCCCGCAGGAGATCATCAGCAACTGTGGTCCACAGTTCACAGCACAGTTCTGGAGTGAACTCTTATCTATTTTCTTGTCTCCCCACTGTCACTCCACGGCATATCATCCACAGTCTGATGGGAAGACCGAGTGAGTTAACCAAGTCTTTGAACATTACCTGCATTGCTATGCTGCAGCTGCACAGGACACCTGGGCTAATGACCTCCTCCTTGCTCAATTTGCCTAAAATAACAGGACTCACGCTTCCATGGGGTTTTCTCCTTATGAAGTGACATTAGGATATAATCCTTCCTTTTTAGTCAGACCCTGCTTGCGCCCTGAGGTCCAAGCTGCCACAGATCATGCTGAACATATTAGGTCTACTCAATCCTTAGTGCAGGAACACCTCACTAAAGCCATTGAAAACTACAAGCAGTTTGCAGATCAGAAAGCAACTCCCAGGTCATGGCATAATGGTGGTCTCCTATGTTATGCTCAACACACGCCATTTGAGAATGCAAGTGCCATCCCGCAAGTTTATGAGTAAGCATGTAGGGCCCCATTTGGTAGAGTAAGTCTTGGACTTTGGTGCGTTCCAGTTTAAACTACCAGCCCATTGGGAACAGCACCCAGTCTTCCACGTTTCCCAGTTGTCACCTTCTAAGGGTACTGTTCCTGTGGATCCCAAACTGATAGTAATCAAAATGCAGAGGAGGCCAAAGTGGAAAATATCCTAGCATCCCACAAGTCCTGTTAGCCCATTCAGTATCTCGTGGCCTGGAAAGGCTATCCAGCCTACAAAAACAGTTGGGTTAAAGCCTGTGATTGTGCTAACTGCATGGCACTTGGTCAAGGAGTTTTACAAATCCCACCCCAACGCTTACCGACCCCCCCAAAAAAAAGTCGTGATTGTAATGGTGATCAAGTTACCCAAGCACACAAAAATGTGGCCCTCGTGAAGTTTCCCAGAGGTGGTGCCCTTCCTTTGAGAAAGAAAAGGTTAATGTAAGTCCCAGGGAACGTCCACTGTGTGTCAATCAGGCTCTCTTCCTGTTTCTGAGTAAAAAGGTTCTGAAAAGGGTGGCTGTACCCCTTGTTGCCCAAGGTGACCTCGCCCACGTGGTAGTTGAGCGCTGGGTAACATCTCTCCCTCTTCAGATCCCTCCCCTGGTGCCCTTGCTCACCTTGGCTAAACATGTCCGCCAGATCAGGGAAATCTGTGCTGAGATTGCTGAATTGAAGTTGATTGGTCCAAAAATGATTGGAAACAAGCCCAACGATTGGAATTCACATGTCATATAGGGATGAAGATTGATTCATCAGCTGGAATCACTGACAGTTTTGATTTGGTTAACAGTGCGATTGCAAAATTAACCCCATTTTTTAAATCGTCATGGATGATCCCTGACATGCAGTTAGTAGCATTAGACACCATCAACGTAGTTAGAAGCTCCCTTCCAGAAAATTGGGTGATGTGGCTGACACAATGCTTTTGACCAAATGAATGGCCCAGCAACTGGTCACGGGCAGGTTGGGCATCCTGAACCCATTCCCAACCAATTGGGACCACCCCTATGTGGGGTGGCCTTGGGGGATTCCTGCTGCTAATTGGGACAGATGCCATCACGCTAACCATTAGAACGGAGTTGAGCCTCAGTTTGGGCGTTTGAAGTTGAACCAACAGCAACTCAGCCTGCCACCAAAGTCCTTCAATGTCAGTTCCTATTTAGCTTATCTGCCCCCATCCCCAAATAATTCGCTAGTTAGGCCAAACTTGAGGGACCAATCCCTGCTTGTTCCCGCATCAATTGACCACTATTTAATCAGTTACATTGCACTGAGAAAATTGTTGGCCAATTTTCTTTCTTTATTTTCTATTAAAAATCCTTTTCCCAACTTTAGTTTTTATGTTGAAAAATAAACCGCCCTTCCCATTAAAACTCACACACCACTCAGGGTTAGCAGCCATATTTGTCTGGCATTTCATTATGTGCCTGTACGATATTCTGGCTCATCAGCAGTTTTAGCAAATATCCTCTCTAGTTTCATATCCGTTGTACCAGCAGCAGTGCCTTTGGCATTCTGGTTTGCCATCCAGGTGCTTTGGCACCTGGGCTGGCAGGCTGATCTAATTCTAACTTGATATTTTCCTGACAGGGCCCACATTGAGGGTGGACGGATGATCTGTCCATCCTGTTTCAAATTGGACAACTCAAAACGCAAGTGCCCATCCCTAGCTGCTTCCAATGGTGCTGATTTCTGAATCACCGCCTCCAATCTGCCACCCACCCCATGCTAGCTTCAGTATGAGGTACAATCCTACCTCCCCCAACTCTAAAACATGTTGCTGCAGCTGTTACAACAGCCACCAATCAGCCTCCTTCTCGCCCCAATGCTACAAATGCTCCATCCAATCAATCACAGGATTGGACCCCAGTTTGATCCCATGCATCCTCCAACAAACCAACCAAACCTCAGGAATATGACAACTCCCCAATTAAATTCAACCAAAATCCTTGGAATCTATTGGCTGAAATTGATGAGTCTGGGAATATAATTGAAGACTGTAATATACAAATTGAGCAGTTTGTGTTATCAACCAAAATGATGAAGTACCCCCTCAATTATATGTCCCCCAGCAAAACGCCAAAATGTTCCGTGGTGACCACCAGCTTGCTGTTGAAGCAACGGCTAAACCAGATTGTTGTCCTCTCTGCAAAGCTGCCACCAAATCGGTAGTGATGCTTGCAGGAGGAATTCCTCATGCCATTATTCCCTCCAAAGCCAATAAGGTTAAAAAATATGTTGGTTGAAGCCCACAAAGACGCCAACAACGCAATTTGCATGTGGCAGAGGTAGCGTGAAATCCCAAATCAAAGATTAATTGCACCAATATTGCCACGTTCAAAAAACTATCCAACGCACGCATGAAAGCTGAACTAGATTTGGCAAATTACGTCAGAACTCTTATGTATAATAGCTGTATTTCTACCATTCCAATCATCAGAAATATATTTCCACATCCCACTGACGCCCCGATGCCCCTGCTCTCTACCATAGCCCATGCCCTGCTTTGGGATGAAGTAGAGGCCAATAATGAGTCTCCTGATCCCCCCTCCCCTTCCGCCATGATGGGATAGCAGTTCCCGCTGTCCCACCTGGTAGGTTGAGTTTGCAGTATGTGTGTCATCCGCTCATTTTGGGCAGTTCATTCATTTTATTTGGGGAGGAATTATTTTAGGTTATGAGTTTCAGTAATGTCCATCCCCTGGTCGGCTTACCTCAGTTAAATAAATGAAAGAAGCCAAAGGAACTGATCAACATGGTCCGGGAAAAAGAGGCCAGTCTACTCTGGAGTCAGGAAAAGGGCCCACAGCCTAGATTGGGAACAGACTAGAATTGCAGATAAACCTGTTCCCCCCAATTTCTTACATGATGAAATTTTCACCAATGACCTGTCTGTCAATGATGACGTGCTGGACCAACTTTATCATTTGGTCAATTCGGATGTCAACGCAGTAACCAGATCCATAGTGAAGGGGATTGACCCCAAAATAATCAAGGAAGCCACTAGCCCATATGCGTGACAACTGGCAGACAAAATTCAAACTGTGGAGAATCCAGAAGAGTTGACCAAGGGCAACTTAGATGAGGAAAACCTGTCTATCCCCCTTAGTGCAATTAATGAATTATTTCCTGTTCTATTGGTGCAAATTACTCACACCCTCAATTCAGCAAATAATGCCGCCATACACTCAGTTAACCATTTTACAATATTCCAAGTGTATGTATATGAATATATTGGTTAATTGAGTATGGGTGCGGGCAATAATTGACAGTGGAGCGCCTAACAACATTTTCTCAACCAAGCTGGTAAATAAGATGAGAATTTCTCCTGATTTGGAGCATAGGAAAGAATGTGAAACCTCCAGGCTGAATACAACCTTCTCCTGGGAGCGTACAGTGCTTTACTACTCTGATTTGGATATTTAGTGGTATCCGCCCCAGCAATAGTTTTAGCTAATCAAAACTACAGTATTCTAATTGGGACTGAGTTTCTATGAAAGTATGGAGTTAAATGTAACTTTGAAGGTAATAAGCTGACCATATTAGGTCAGACGTTACCACTAGTATATCAGAGAGATAGGAAACTCCACTGCCCAGAAGAAACAACTTCATCAATCTGATTTGCAATGATGACATTGTCCCGAGTTATCAACAATTAGTTATGTGAAAAAGAAGAGAAATGCCAATGAAAATTTTGAAAAATTGAGGAATTCCATTGCAATCCAAGAATTTGAGAACCATACTGCCAAGATCACAGATTATAGTCAACACAGATTGACGTTGGAGATACCTGAGCTGTTGTATGGAGAAGTTGGTAGCCCCTGGAATAGGTCCAGAGTAGAGTCATAGATGGCTCCTGACATAGTTATGCTGGGCTATGGAGAAATTTGAGTTCTCCAAGTGAATTTTATTGAAAACCAATGAAGATTGAGAAGAATAAGATTATCACGTTTGTTCATCTGATCCCAATGGTGAAATTGAAGAAATTTCACGATTTTGGGACCCTCAATGAGATGGGATTACCAGCTGGGGTGACTGAGCATCAACCTATTGGTCAATCATGAGCAACTCGCTTATATGATGAACAGACAGCAGGAGGTGATCAAACTATTCAAAAAATATTGGGAAATATTCACCCAGGGCAATCACAATTTGAGATGTGCAAGAAATGTCATCCACAAAGTCAATACAGGGGAAAATTTGCCAATAAGGATGAGACCAATTTGATGATCAAATGCTTCTGAAGCGGTAGTGGAAGAAGAGATTAGCAAACTAGTAAAGCATAAGCTTTTATTTCCGTCGTTGAGTCTCTGGGCAAGCCCTATCCTAATTGTGAGGAAAAAGGACAGCTCTAATTGAATGTGGAGATCGATTATCAGAAGCTAAATAAAATAACAATGAAGGATTTGTATCCACTACCATGAATTGATGATGCATTAGATTGATTGGGAGAAGCAAAGTACTTCTCTGCAATGGATCTGATATTAGGATATTATCAAATTTATTTTCCAACAGAAGACCAGGAGAAATGTGCAATTATCACCACAAAGGGGCTTTATCAACTGACTAGGATGCTCCAAGGTCTTTGTAATGTGCCTGCGATGTTCCAGATGGCCATAGACGCCATATTAAATTTCTTGAAGTTGACATGCGTCCTGGTGTACTTGGATGATATAAATGTGTTCAGTAGGACCTTTGGTGAACATTTACATCACTTGTAAAGAAGTCTTCGAGAGACTATCCATGGCTAACCTGAAGATCAAGCTAAGAAAGTGCCACTTCTTCAAGAAATAGGTTTGAATATCTGTGATTCATAATCAACTCTATTGGGTTGCAGCTGCAAGCCCAGAAAATTGAATCCATAGAGTGAATGGCTGGCCAAAGAGTGTTTAAGATTTCCAAGTGTTCCTTGGAATGGTCAGATACTACTGAAGATTTATATGGGATTTTGCGAGAATTGCTGAGCCCCTCTTTCATTTTCTGAAGGATCTTAAGAAAGGATTTATTTGGAATGAAGTGGCCCATAGTTCTTTCGATGAGTTACGCCAGTGTTTGATGGATTCTCTGATATTAAAAATGTCTAAATTTCATTCAAAAGTTTATAGTACAGACTTATGATTATTGATGGTGATTGGTGCCATCCTGAGTCAAGCAGATGATCTCAGGGATGAGCATCTGATAGCTTATGTGAGCTGGAAGTTATCAGCTGCCAAAAGGAATTACACCATACTGAGCATGTTTGCCAAGAAGTGATTTACGCTTTTAAGCAGTTTTGGGTGTATATTCACAAAACTCACTTTAAAGTGTGAATGAACCACTCTTCTCTGCTTTGGCTGCATAACCTAGGAGAACCAGAAGGACGTCTGGCATGATGGACATTGAAGCTACAGGCTTATGATTATGCGATAGTTCACTGAGTGGGCGCTTCTCACCAAAATGTGGATGACTTATTGAGGTTATCAATGGTATAAGTTGTATACCAGCAAGTGGGTGAGCTATTCCAGAAGATGGTTGATGGAGAAATCAGAAAATAGCTCAAAGAAATTTAAGGTGCACTTTGAAAAGCAATGGAAAACACTGAGACCATGGATGGACAAGTTTTAAGACAATTGATGGAAAATGATTATTATTCCCAAAAACACTGGAACAAGTGGCAATCATTCAAGCCATGCATAAGGTTGTCAAGCATGGAGGCCTGAGGAAGATGACCGATTATATTTGCCAGTACTACTGGGAGTCAATCAACTATGATGTCGTCAACTATCTAGCTTGTCGTGTGGAGTGCCAGCTGCACAAGCCACATAAGGATACAACTGGATACTGACTGATCCGCCCTGGATTTGCCTGGAATATGGTGTCCATTGATGTGATAGGACCACTGATGATGAGCACAGGGGGAATCAAGTACTTGTGGTTGCAATTGACCATCTGACTAGATGGGTCAAGATGAAGGCCCTGGAAAAAGTGGATACTACAAGCACTGCAAGGTTGATCCCAGATCAAGTCATATACCGCCATGGATGCCCACAAGTCTTGTTGAGCAACAATGTATGAATTTCACATCCCACATGATCCTGAGATTAATTGAGATAATGGGGATCTGAGGAGTCATGTCAGTACCTTACCAGCTGGAGATGAACGGACTGGTAGAATGGGTCAATGGAACGCTGGCTATGATGCTAAGAAAGCTTGTCGCAGGGAGAACTTCCACATAAGGGACCTACCACAGTTTGGTGACGTTCACATATAATATAAGTCACCATACGGCGATGGGAAAAATCCTATTTGAATTACTATACAGAAGGAAGGGTGCGTTACTGCCAATTATATATTCAGTAGTAGAACCTACATCAGGGATAAGTACCAAACAATACTTGAACCAACTGACGAGTATCCTGATTGATATGCAATTGCAAGCATTCAATATGACCTTGAAGAATAAAATTAAGGCAAAAAATATGGACAATAAGAACCGACCAGAATTATCAGAATACCAAGTAGGCGAAAAAGTTGCCTATTGTAATATGCATGGTTTCAGAAGAAGAAATAAGCTAGATGCATTGTGGTCAGGTCAATTCAAGATTATATTATTGCCAAGACAGCAATGGACGCCTATTACATCAAGAACCTCTTAGATGGAAGGATTGTGAATTGAGTCTATACTAAATATCTAAAAAAGTGGATCAAAGAAAAAAATAAAATAAAAAGGGTGTTCCTGAAGGATAGTTGAACCATTGAGATATTTATGTCTTAATAATTTTTGGTTAAGTCCTAAAAAGGGACCATTAAACCATAAATAGATAATTAAGTCTTAAAAATAAGACCTCTGAGCCAAAGAAAACTGATAGGTTAGAGTATGCCTAGGAACTAGTTTAGGGGAATAAATAAAAGGATGGACCGTTGAACCAAGCGAAGGTCATGTCCCATATACAAAGAGAAAATAAAGATTGGTAAAATTATGGCGAAAAAAAAACTTTAATATACACATGAAAATTAGATACTATTATAATTTTTATTGATTATTCTTGACTCAAGGGATGATTCCGCCTATGTTACCTCTTGGGGAGGGAGGATGTATAACGGTAGGGGTGAATAATTTATCAAAATTTATGTGAGATGGACACTAGCAAGGGCTAGATCTACTAAAAGCCAAGTTCATTTAGTGGAGGCTGATCCCTGTGAGAATGTGACTAGGGGAAGAGAGATGGAAAATCAGTACTTTCTGAACGTAATACCCCAGATTGGTGAGGAAAGCAACAGAACAAGAAGAGGCAGTCAGCAAATATCCCTAATTAATCCTAATATGGCACTGGAGCTGGAAAATTTGGTCTTGAGCGCTTGCTGATGGTTTTCATCAAGAACATTGGACATATGAGCTAGCTTTGTGCAAGGGATTCTAGGCAGGGGCTACTGAATCATGCCTTAATCAAAGTCATAAGGGAAAATATGACAGGACGCGCCAGAAACAAGATAATTGTGCAGGTAGTGGATGGCATCCTGCAGATGATGACTACGAGCTTTTTGGATGCAAAAGCAGAATGAGCAATAAGATTTGGGAGAGGCTTGAAGCTTCATGCCCAATTTCAAAGATCTTGGCCAGTAATATAAAGGGCATAGACTGCAGCATCTCTATCTAGGATGTTTGTAATATTGGAGGGGTTTGTAACTATGGACAGAGCCTCAGTCACTTGAATCTTCAATTCTGCGTAGGGGAGTTTAAAATGTTTGCAATTTCCAATGGCCAGTTCAGATGAAAGAACAGATGGTTTATAGAATTGACTGAGTTGGAAAAGGAACTCCAGAAGCAAGTCAGATCTGGCAAGGAATGATTAATTGATATCAGAGGCATTGCTTTAGGGTGTCTAACAATGATAGTAGGAGTATCTGAAAAAGAATCCAAATCCAGGTGAGTATCAAAATCTAATTTGGGATTCAATGACAGAGAAAGGATTGGATGCAAGTTGTTTAATATGATTGCTACTTTGATTTCATTGTGGTTGGATATCATTTCTGGTAGTTCCATGGAAGGAATGGCTATGGGTGCTTGACTGGGAGTATGAGTCCTAGGGGGACCAAAGAAGAGACTTCATCGCACAGATCAACTCATCAGTTAGAAGAGCTGAGCATCTTTATCAGACAGCCTGTCAAGCAGCTACTGGTACCGAGATTCCTAGTTTGACATATGAGCTGGATGAGAGAGGGGATCTCATAATTTTTATAATAGTCAACATTATTCACTTTAGTATCAATTAAGCTCTAGCTTTGGAGAAATTAATCTCAAAATTAATGAGATAAGCTCTTTAGAAAAGAATTAAGAATGATACAAGAAAAGATATTATTATGAGAAAATAACAAGAGCAAATATAATTGAGCATTCTTAATTGTGCCACGAGACAAAATTTGATGGTAGTGACATCCTGTCAAGGATGAGGAGGAAGATCAGGAAATCAATGACGCCAGATCAAGATCCTGAATATGACAATGTGTCATATGCTCTGACTGGGGGGGAACTGGCTCTCTGGGACTGGTATCATCATAAGTAAATTAATCAGCCCAGCATGACAGTGTGCCATGAGGACCACACTCTGAGAAGACAGTAGCAAGGAAAAAAGGAAGAGAATCGCATGCCAAAGGTTGTCCAGAGCAGCGTTGAAAGAAGATCAACTGTGATCCGCTAGAAAACAAAAATGATTTGACCTGGTCTGAGGCGGTATTCTCCCGCACCAATCCTATTCTTGCTGGAAATCTAGGCAAGAGGGGGGATATGTTGAATTTTTGCCCACCTTTCCAGCCTCCAAGATTACCTGTGGATTGCTAGAGGATAATATCTGATGGCGAGTGAATTGGATATTGGTTGACCCCGACTTTGGGTTAATAATGTTCAGGAGATTTTAAGTAATTTGCCAGGTTTGGATCCTTTGGGATCAATATGGGTGAATGCTTAAGACCTTGTTGGTCAGAGTTGCTAATGAAATGGGGCATCTGATAGTTGATTGATGATTAACTATCAGGTTTACTGATTGGGATTGGTCAGGTTTCATAACTAACTGATTAGAACCTAATGAGAAAGTTGCAAAGTGAATGATGCTTCCTGCAACTAGCAAATCAATCATTTGGTTCAGAACCTTCCATAATGGGTAACAAGTTTCATTACCTAAGAAGATTGCTTGCAATATATGGTTAGTTCTCTGGGATTGAGTGTGAAACGTTAGGGACACTTTTTCTGACTCTGACCATTTTAGGTCTCAAGGATGTCCAATGAAGGAATCCTAACCAGATGGAGAAGACCATCGCTGGTGAGACCATGAAGGGAAGTTCAATAGCAACGGCTGTCATTTCACGGCTGAGGCACCAACTGAGGGTTGGGCATCAAATTCCTCTATAAATTCCCCTGATAATTCACATTAATAAAATTTTTTTAAACATTACAATATAGAATATAAAGGTCAATATTGTTTTAGTTCTATTCATCACAAAAATTATTATTGTGTTCAATAATTGGGGACTCTTAAGTCAGATAAAGAGTAAGGATCAAGGATCTTTAGGAGAGAGACTGAACTTAGAGAGGAATTTTCACTTACTCAGCATGACAAGAAGACAGACTGTAAACATCTGGATCTGAGAGTGGTTCAAGTTAGGCGGATAAGGGAGGAAGTCCCTACAGTTGACATCAATAGTATTTTGTGGAGAAGTATAGATCTAGCGTTAGACCATAACGGGGCTATCTATCCAACTAAGGATAATAGCATTCATATTTATTAGGTTTCTGCCAGATGCGCACGCTGATGCTAATGCTGGGAAACCTAATATGGTAGCTGACTGTAGGAGGCTATGGTCAGCATAGAGGACAGGGTGACTTTAGGTGCAAGGTTGGATGAGACTTTGTTCATTAGAATAAAATAAAGCCTAAATAAAAAATAAAAATATATCCTATTGAAAAAGTATTTTATTAGACTAGCATGTATTGATCTTTATACAGTTCATGAGGACATGGTGCCTCAAGGATCGTTGTGGCCCCATCCATTCAGGATCATTCCTGGTCTTCTGAATTAACCATCGTTTTGAACCTTACTTGGATCTTACCGCCCTCATGACCAGATCAGTGGAAACACCTCTTCACATGACTCAGGAAATGGGGATGTAACAGTTTCCCAAATTTGGAGTAATTTATGTAAAACCCCAAATTTGGTATACCAGTGGAAAACATAGAGTCAAACCCCTTTCTCAAACCCATTGAGCCATTTGGGATTTGTGCCCCTCAAATGAAGGTATCAACCATTCCCCTGGACAAGGCTTTTACCTAAACCAGGGAGAATCCAGACAATATTATTATCAATCAACTATCAAATACTATCAGACAATGCAAATTGTGAACATATTGAATCTGTGCAGTTATTAATTGGGAGTTTTCAATCAGTGAAGAACCCATGATCATAACATTTGGTACTCATAGTCAGAGCAACCAATCCCAATTTTTAACAACAGGGTATAGTAAATCAGGTGCAGCTGAAAAGTGGTCACAGAAGCAAAATTTGTGGATGAAGAACAGCATTGGACGTTAGTCGTATGGCAGGTCATTGGTGCAGATAAAGCGCCTAATATAAAAGGAGCTAGCACCGTGTCCAGGTCTAGAGAGTGTGCCACTCTTAGATCCATGAAGTTTTCCACTGCTATAGTATCAAGGAGTGCTTGTACTGTGACCTTCCGTATTCCTACTCTGAAGGTAATGAGAAACGGAAAATAAGCTTGGTCCTCTTTATTGGTCATGGAAAGATAGAGGGCAGCACAAATTGAAGTTGGACTTATAATGAGAAGTGGCCCCTTGGTAAACAATGAGCAACTTTGATTCTCCACATTGGATCCCTCTGTGAGGTTCTCCTGGTCCCCAGGAAGGATGAGATTGGAAGGGTCTACCAATATGCCTTTATTTATCACTGTGGTAGGGAAGGAACTTTCATGGTACTGTATGGTGGGTTGGACTGACACAGTAGGAGAAAGAATAGGTTCAGTGGTATGAGAATCAGTTTCCTGATCAGGTGCTACATGGGCTTCCATCTGGTCCATTTGGATGGGTGTTAGAGTAGGATTATATAGTCTAATGTCACAGTCAACTTCTCATCTGCAGAGAAGGGGAAGGGACTCTCCACTGGTGGTTTGTTGCTCTTAAAGTAACCTGCGGGTAGGGAGATACCACTGCAACCCTAGGGGAGCGCTTCCCTGGATCCTTATTCCTTGAAGAGGTAGGAGCAGGTGTTTTGGACCGGATTGTAATAGCTGAGAGAAGGTTTGCGGTTGGAGGAGATGACATTAAAAACGCTGATGTATATTTGCATGGAAGTGTTTTGCCCCCACTGATTATGCTAAAGAAAATACAGCCTCCATGGATACTGGAAGAGGATCACATGTAGCATTGCTGGCTACAGATTTGTTTAAGTGTAAAAGTTTGGGTAGTTTACTGCACAGGTTGGTTGTGAAATAATATTAAAAACACTAGATGTATGATGACAACTAGTAGGTTGAGTCTTCAAAATAGGTAGCAACGAATCCACTCTGGTAACTGTAACTTGAGAAAAACAACTAGTGACATATTTTCCCTTCAAACTTCAATTTACAAGTAAATGTAAAACTATATTGAAGTTATAGTCTGTTTTTATAAAAGGCTAGAGGTTTTTATAGGCAGAAGGCGGAAAATTTTCCAGATAATTCTCAGAAATTCATGTTATTGGTTTCCTGATACTTCTAAACCTTTGGATTAACTTCTAATAATGGTGAATGCCTTCATTTTAGTTAATCCTCAGCAGTGTAACTTTTTAAAGATTGGAAATCATCCCCTTATGTTAGGAACCATACACAGATGGGCTTGGGGCTATGTTACCTGATTATGACTACTAGCCACTGCCAAAACAAGCGTTAAAATGCTTCAGTAACTTACAAAAATGACCCTAATCGTTCAGATCCATTGTTTGAATAAACCACAATGGAAATTAGACTATTGGCAATAAAACCCTCATCAAATTGCCTAGTTAACAATGCTGGGGATGATCCTTGATGAAATACTAATCAAATCCAATCATCAGATTATATTCTTTAGTTAATTACACCTAACAATTTAGTTAAAAATGATCCCCAATGAAACATTACTTGAAACCAATCGTCAGATAATATTCTTTAGTTAATTTTGACTAACAATTTAGTCAGCAACCCTCACCAAACAATAGATTGCTCTTAAAAATCTTCAAAATTCTAATTGTCAAGTGAGATGGATAATGTGGTCAACCAATTTTTCAACACCAAGGCTTCTCTGAAAGCTACCGCTACAATGTCTGTAGGGATCCCAGCTGAAGGTACTAATGAAGTGAAGTCCTCTACCAGTGAAGGCAAGTAAGGGACCTTCTGGTGGTTTGTGAAGAGATGGTAGAGGCAGGATGTTCTATATTCAGGTGCTTGTACTGCATCAGATACTAGTCTCAATAAAGGGAGTGTAATTCCCCATTTTGACTGCAGCCCATAAATACTCCACTAACCCAGCGGCGTGCCTCACCATCAAGAGCATGTAAGAGAGCCACACTTCTCTGTGCATTAATGGGAGTAGTAGTTTGATAACCCCCAGCTGAAAAGTGTACATGAAGATCTGCCAGAGCATCTAGAACCTGTTCCACTACAGGAGATGGGACTGGGGGAATCCCCATTGTCACTACACCTGCTGAAGGTGCAGACTGATTTTCTGATGCTGAATGGATGCTATCCTGGGTCAATAGAAGTTGTTTTCATGCCCTGCAGAAGGAGATGAGTGACCAGCAAGAGAAAACTAAGTTACATAGGGAATGAAAATAACTTTAGTTAAGTAAGCAACTGCTTCCTCTGATCCTATAAGGAGGGTGGAAAGTGCTGAAGTTATTGGTCAATCCATTATGTCATGGAAACTGCTGATTAAAGTAAGACTTGGCTTCCAATCTGAGTGTGTAACAACCCAGTGGAAAGCCCAGAATGCCAATGGCATAGAAAAACTGATCACTTGTAGGAGGTTCCCCTATGATTCTTCTGAGGGAAATTATCAGGGAATGGTGTACTATGACCTAGTTGAGGGTAGCTAACCATGATCTAGCATAACCAAAGGGTTTAATCCAGTATGACAAGGACACTAGAGGTGTCCAAGTATAAGGTATGGTGGGTAAGCTGGTATGGGAGTTGCCTAAAAATATAGTTTTAAGAGGGAAAAGTTGGAAGAGAGTTTCTTGTAAGCTGGGGTGATAGGTTGGTATTGATAACACTTTAGTAAATAAAAGTAATAGTGTCTTCATTATAAAAATATTTTTATTGACCGCAAAGATTAACCAAATTTCTCCATGGTTTTATATATCATCCAACTTCCTGGACTTATCTAAGCTTAATTGATTTAAAACAGTGCATTATTCTTCTCTGGAACTTATGGGATTGCAACTTGCATATGAATTTGAAAGGCAGTGGGAATCGTCTCAGTCTCATTATAAATTTGTTTTGGTGTGATTAATTGACTCAATATTATTGCAATTTAATTAATCTAAATAATTAATTGAACATTTTCACTTCAATTATTCATTTGATACGCAAATATCTAATCTAACTTTATCACATATCATCTTGATCTGATGGATGATATCTTTAATATCAGGTATTTCACTAATGTCAGGATTTACCCTGACAGAAATAAAAATTCAAAAATATACCAAAGGCCCCCTAACAAACCAAAATGGCTGCAATGGGGGAAATCATGAGTTTTGCTGGGGCATCTCCCAAGGTTGGGAGAGGCAAGTGGGATGACCAATCCTTCTGGGTTTGAAATTGGTGATATTTGGGCTCTTTTTTCAAATCTTCTAGTACTAATTCATCATGTCAAAAAGCTCTGAAAATCATTAAACTCACAAAATTTTGAAAATGCTGATTGGGTTTGTGAATTGAATGAGTCAGATTTATTTGGCTGTCAGGAGGCCTTGGGTTTGCCTTGAACTCATTGAGGGATTTCACAATGGATTGAAGGGTCAGGGACGTCATCAGGATTGAAGATTGATTTTATAAACTGGATTGGGCAGGATTGGCCCTTGGCGAGATGGACCAGATAGTCCAGTGCCTGGGTACTGCCTTGAAGTTGTGAGGGAAGCCATTTCTTGCCCCCAAACAAAGAATCACAATTAGTGGAGATGGCCTCATTCCACCTAAATTGTGCCAAATTACCAGCAGATTGGTGGGGCAAACTAGTCAAATTCTCTGACTATTTTGCAAAGAGGGAGGCAGGCCTGTAGCTTGTCTGCTGGGTGATAAAGGAGGAGCAGTGTGTTGCAAAGAGTTCAGTGGATCCAAAAACTCTTTGGAAGTGATGGATTGGTGTCAAGAGCCTGTGGCAAAATCTTTGATCATCATAATCACTGTTTGTGGGCTGCTTAATTGATGGCTTGTAGGGCCCATTTGATGACCATTGGCTCTAAAACACAGATCACTGCATACTTTGCTGGGTTAAGTGAAAGTATATTGAAAAGAGGTGGAGTCTGTGGAGTAAATTTGTCTTAAGATCATATTTATTTAAAGCTTAAGAGGGAAAATAAACTGACAAGTGACCCTTCCAGAGGCAGTTGCCTTATATGCAAAAATGGAGAAAGGGGGGTCATGGGTGTCTTTCTAGACAGGGGCAGCTGATATACTCATGGGTGCACAGACTGGCCTTGAGGCATCATTAGTTAGATTATGTACTAGGTCATAAAAGCTCTGCAATGTAATTTTCTGATCCACCAGGGAGGGACCCTCACTAATCCAAACTTGAGTGGATTTGCTTGGATTAAAGGGCTTGTAGAATTGAATTCTGCCAGAAAAAATTGACAAATTTTTAAAAGTTTTTTTTTACAATTTTTTGAAAATGGTTTCTCAACTCAGATTAGCATTCCTGAACCTGAAATTTCAGATTCCATTATCCAGACTGGTTTTTCTAACTCAGAAACCATTTTCTGAGTTTTGAGGTTGATTTTCTTTCTTTTCAATGAGGTGAGGTTTGGCAGGGTAGAGGCTAGGGGATGGTGGAGGTGCCATTAGTGACTCCTGGCCTAGATTACCTCTCTGCAAACCTTTTTTATCCTTTCAACAAGGGAAGAAGTGACTAAGGAGCATACTGTAGAGGGATCCTTTAGGGCAATATGGTTACCCAATATTCATCAACCACATGTCCCAAGTCCCCCAGTTGAGCCAAGGGCTTCACAGGGGCATTAGGTCCCTTATTCTTCCTAAAAGGGTTCTTTTCTTGGTCCAACCCAAGAGGTTAGGTATCCAAACTTACAAGTCTGGTCTGGACACAACTCAGACACACTTGTATCATAGGGTTCAGTCTAAAGGTCATTGATAACAGGCCTGAATGCTGCTTTTTTAAGTTCAGTTCAGTTGCTACACTGCTACTGCACACTCCAACTACTTTGTTTAAGACAATTTTTTGTTAGTTTTAGTTTGATTATTGGATATTCTTGAATTTTTATTAGTTTGTATCTTATTTTTTTAGTTTATTTGTCAAGTTTGAAAGTTTGACTATTTTTCTTATTTTGCAGTGTAAATTCCACTTTATTAAATAGGTTTTTGTTCTACTGCCAGTGTTTGATTTATTCAATTTATTTGAGGTGGGCCAACCTGGGGACAATACCATACCAATGAAGGGAAGTGAAAAATGGGAAAGGAGGATAAAACCTGGAAAACCTCCATATGCAGTGTATGATAGCCAGGAACTCCATGGACCACCTTTGCTATTTGCTATCTCAGTTTGGGGCTTTGGTGTACAAAACCAACAGTTATAAATATCCCCTACCCAAAGTTCATCTACAGGATCAAACTTGGGGAGGCAGTGGTAGAGGGTCCATATTCTACCACTGGGGTATCCTCCCCTTATTCTACTGCTATTGTAGCTTTTACAGTTTTTGTTAAGAAGAGAATAATTTTGCTTTAGTTTGTTTTTAAATAAGCTTTCTTTTTTATCTTTTATATTTGTTTTATTAGTTTGTATCTTATTTTTTAGTTTATTTGTCATCTGGTAAACTTTAAATACTGTAGCAAAGCACGGGTATCTGGATGTTAGTTTTATATAATTTTAAAAATCTGCCTAATTAGCTTCCCTAATCAATAAAATACCTTTGGCAAGTTAAGTAGAAGTTGATTTAGAAATTTGGAAGGCATGTCACGTACACAATGATTTTAAATAGATATGTTTCGGGTAGCAGTTTGGTGTTATTTGATTGATTCGATATGTCTATTTTGTTTGGCCGAGTGGTTGATAGCTTTTGGTCGAATCGATAGGACACAGTTTAGTTTTGAGGGGTGATTAGTATTGGCTGATTTGATAAGTTCAGTTTGGTTTAGCTGAGTGGTTGGTGGTTTTTGGTTGATTTAATTGAGCAATCAGATTTGGGTGAGTTGTTATTGTTTATCTATAATATAAAATCTAAATTAATAAATTTGAATATCTGAAATTCCATAAGCACCTTAGCGAAGCAGGGTATGAATACTAGTAATCGTTTAAAATTAGGAAACAAGTTGATATATCGTTAATTAGTAAGCTTATTTTATAGTTACAAATTTACATTAATTTGCGTCAAGACTAAGAGTCAACATCAGTAAACTTGCTGACCCTTTTTTAATAGTAAGGGTGCCACTGTTATTATGCTTTTGCTTTTTGTTGTCAAATTGTTTCCTTTTTATCCAGATAAACTCCATTTTCATGTTCACTTTTGTTTTTTTGTTGGTATTTTTGCTCACAGTAAAACATCGCTCTAAACGGAGTCCTTGAGGCTAACCACTCAAATCATCTTAGGTCTTGTATAACCCTGATATTGTTTTCTTCTTTTCGTGGTCACGAACCTGAACGCGTATGCTTAAAATCATTAAAGATGGAGTTTTTAGTTGTTGCTTTAGATTGTTGCAAAACTGATTTAACAGGTTGTTCCAGTATTTGGTTTTTAATTCTATAGTCACATTTTTCTTATTATTTTTGTTTTATATGCAGATTCAGGATAGGTAAATTTGATTGATCAGTGTCTTTACAATTTTTGGGATGAGACTTTGAGCTCTTTCATCAAATTAACTCTGTTAATATGGTTTAACTTATAGATTTTAATTTTTTTAATAGCTGGAATTCACTGAATTAAGTAGGCTTTACTTATCAGCCTTTTATTTTTTTCAAAGATGCCAAATTACCAATATTGCCTTGTAAAGTGAAGTGAATTGATTTTTAGAGAAATGGAAAGAGCCCAATTTGTTTCTGTCTTTGACACACTTGTCCAAGATATCTTGGCGGAGATCAAAAGTACTGGAATTCCAGATGATGCTTGTGAGTGGGTCAAAAAGAGCTTAAACTACAACGTGCCTGGTGGTAAGCTGAACCGCGGTTTGTCGGTGGTTGATACTGTCAAAATCCTTCGTGGAGGCAAGTTGACAGAAGATGAACTATTCAAAGCAGCCATCCTTGGGTGGTGCACTGAGTTACTGCAAGCTTTCTTCCTAGTGTCAGATGACTTGATGGACTCATCCATTACACGCCGCGGCCAGCCTTGCTGGTATCGCTTAAAAGGGGTCGCTACCATCGCTGTGAATGATGCTTTTATGCTTGAGGGGGCCATTTATCGCGTCATCAAAAAATATTTTAAGGGCCACCCCATTTACCCTGAACTAGTAGATCTCTTTCTTGAGGTATACATGCTATTGCCAGGCGCTAATAAATAGACATCCTGGAAGACGGAGCTTGGGCAGCTTGTCGATCTTCTGACCGCGCCCGAGGACAATGTGGATTTTTCTCGCTTTAGCTTGGAGAAGTACACCGTTTTTTATTTTAACCCGAAAGGCAGATGTTTATTTCCAAGTATAAGACCGCTTATTACTCCTTTTATCTGCCGGTGGCGCTTGGCCTTATTTTGGTAATTACAAATCTGGTATTTAATTTTACAATAGACTGGGAACGCCGATGAGGCCAATTTAAAAAAATGCGAAGAGATCCTGATTCCTATTGGAGAGTATTTCCAGATTCAGGTTAGCCTTTCAGAAGCTTCGACTGAATTTTAGGACGACTACCTTGATTGCTTTGGTAAACCTGAAGTCATTGGTAAGATTGGGACCGATATTGAAGACAACAAGTGTTCTTGGCTTATAAATATGGCTTTGCGCAAAGCAAGCCCAGAACAGCGCTTAATTCTTGAGGTAATTCGCCACTTAAAAAATCTGACTCTTTGTAGTCCAACTATGGCCAAAAGGATGATGCCAAAGTTAATAGTGTCAAGAAAATTTATAAAGAACTTGACTTGGAAAAAGATTACAGAGATTATGAAGAGGAGTCGTATAAAAAACTTACTCAGCTGATCAGTCAACTGGGAGGTGATCTTAATCCTGATATATTTACCGCTTTTCTCAACAAGGTCTATAAACGTTCAAAATAGTTTAGACAAGTGTTTTCCAAATCACTTGCATCCTAGGATGAAAAGCGCCAATTAAAACTAAGCTTTCTTTGTGTATTAAATTTATTACATAGTTTAAATAAAAACCCTTAGGATATTTAGCACTACTGGCATTTTATAAGCTTTTATGGTTTGCAGTACCAATAAATTTAAAAGATAAGGTTATGGCAAGTCATAATCAAACAAAAGCTTATAAATTGGCTTTATAAAAAGGAAATGCAGAGCTTATCAAACATATCAGCACTTAAAACTTGTAGAGCTAAAACATAAAAAAACTTATCTAGCTTGAAAGGCGTTTCTTATCATTAATTAGAATAAGGCATTGTAAAATGTGATTGCAAAGCTTTTACTTATAAAAAACTAATTTATGCAATTTACTAAGTTATTGAAGATATTTAAGTTAGTTATTTATGGGTTCAATAAAATCCAATTTACCGGGTTCGATTCCCGCCTTCGCACATCGATCGGGGTGCCAGCCAAAGGAAGCTATTGGCGGTTAGTAGGTCTGATAACACGAAAACCTTACCCATGACGTAACCAGAAAAATTTGAGTCCCGATCTGGGGGTGGAAAAACTTTCTTCGACGGAGTTGACCCTGTTCAGGTTTCATGTCGTTTCTTTCTTTCGGTAATGCCTGTCCCCTGGTCGGCTTGCCTCGGTTAAATAATAATAATAATAATAAATAAAATCCAATTTACAAATATGTTAAGTTTTTAGCCAAAGTTAAAGTATTGAATGCAATATGTTTCTACTATAAATCCTCATAGGCCCTTACTTAAAACACTACTAAATATTTATAATTTTATATTAATACCAGGCAGAATCATCAAAATGCCTGTTCAACTATGGCAGATGGGAGGGGGTTGGGCACTGTCATGGATGCGGCTAAGGAGAATTAGACTGGGCTCCCAGTCAGGGTGCTTGAGCACCCAGTGGAGGGCCCAGAATGCCAGAGACATAGCAGTCTGAGTGACTAAAAGAAGTGGGGATCTACAGGTCATGTGAGGGAAGCAAACATTCAATAACGTACTGAAGGCCCCCAAGGCAAACCAGATGGTTGCATTGGGGGCAACCGCGAGTCTTACAGGGGCAACCCCCAGAGGCAGGAGAGGTGGAGAGGATGATGACTCCTCTAGGGAGTGCAGTTGCTGGCCTTCAGAACCTGAGGGAGAGGCTTGCGCACCTGCAGGAGGCAGTACTGGGGCCACCCCATTGTTAGAAATGTGGGTGGAAGTAGGGAAAACCCCATAAGAGGGTTTGGAACTGAGTTTCCCCAAACAGGGACCCTCTGAGTCCTGTTGGTGAGCTGGACCCACAGCAGTGGGGGCAGCAAACAGAGCTGAACCCACACGTGGTGGGCCAGGGATGCCTTGCAATTGCTCTTCCTGGGGAGCAAACTTGGTGGACTTGTCATCCAAATAAATGGAATGGTCTTTATTTAATGGACATGATGAAACAAACAGAACAGTGGCCACACCTTTGGGGGCAGGCTGGATGATCACATTGGTGATCCGCTGCCGCGTGGCAGGATTGAGTGACTGGATGATCCAGTCTGCAAACATTGGAAAAAGGATCTGGGCAATGGCATGTCTCATCAGATTGAATGACAGAATAATGATTGAAAATCTGTGTTGACAATGAGCGGAGTCCACAGCAAATGGGGTGGATACAAGGATTTTGTTTTACAAAAGGCTAAAAAGAATGAACTGACAACTGCCCTCAGTGAAGCCAGTTGCATTTTAAATGGTTCAATAGGCATAAGGAGGAGTTGGGGGATTGGTTGTTCAGGGAATAGGGAGGGAATTTGGTTGGCTGACTCAGAGGGGGGGTGAAAAGTGACTCCCAGTTTGGCAGAAGCTTGGAAAATTTTGCAAATTTTCCCAACTTCTTGCAACCAAGCCAAATTGATGCTGTCAATCCAGGTTTTGATGACTTGACTAGGCCAATTCGCACAGCTTGGGCATTCCAGATTTTTCTTGGAAAGCAGGGGTCAATGGATCAGTTTAGTGCAATTTGGGACAAACCTGCAATCAGCCTGCTCACATGATCCAAACCCCCTGAAACTGCCTCAGAACGTTGGACCTGATGATCTGAGCCATTTGCACCTGGGTTTCTGATCTGAGCCATATTCTGAACTGACTCCTGAACCCAGCTGACCTGAACTAGCCTCCCCAGTCTGGAATCTACCAGCTGGCCTCTGACACTGGGATTTACATATTTTTCAGTTTTTTCCCATAGATGGCCTGGGGAGTGGGTGACCTCTGGACCCCCCAAGCCCCTGCCATGCACCACCTCCCTACAGGCCTCCTCTATCAGTCCTACCAGGATTGAAGAGGAGGGAAAGGGGAGGGAAAGGGGCAGCTTTGGGGAGAAAAGCTGTTACTGAGCGCTCATCTATCTTGTGGGCAAGGTCACCCAACTGTGACAGAGGGTCCACAGGAGCCTTGGGCCCCTCTTTGACTGGAAAGGGTGCTGAGCCCTATCCAGCTTCAAGGGCTGGTCCCCAAGACTTACAGGCACCTTTTCAGTGGTTGGGATACCACATTATATGAGTTATGGCAGAGAGCAGTGAAGTGAGGGTGCTGGGATGAGTCTTGAATTTGTTGTATGGTAGGTTGTCAGTGATGAGCATGGCAATGAATATAAAATTTAAACTTTTGGAAAAGATCATGTTTCACCTGGATACATATATAAGGGAGTGAGGCAAAGGTGATGAGACTCAATTGCATTAACTTTAATTTTAGAGTAAATTTTACTGCCTTAGCAATGATGCAGACCATTATGGTCACTTTTATGTGAAGCATGAGGATATAATGCTTTGTGGTGGCAGGGAAGTCAGGTGGGAAGATGGGGGCATGCCATTGGCTAATAAGATGGCAGATTTTGTGAACACCTTGCAGAGTAGGCAACATGTGGGTGAGGCCACCACTGTCATTGCAAACTGGTGGTTGGCACAGCTAGTGACATATTTCCTGAAATTAACTGCCCTTCTAAAGCCAAGTCCAACAAGCCCTTGGGGCAGAGACCAGAATCCCTAAGGGTCACTGATGACCTTTTTAAGGTCATTGACAAAAAATGGGTTTTGGCTTTTCCAGCCAGGGCTGAGGAAAATGGCTTAGTTGAGGTGAAAACTAGGTGGAAATTGAACTTAACACCCAGAAATTACAAGATAAAGGTTATGAAATCTGGCCAAATTTAAAAATTTTATTTTGTTGAATAATAACGAATTTGTAGATCATATTAGATTTCAATAACCATTTGAAATCTTTGTGAATCAACCCCCTATAAATTAAGTCCCAAGATGAGAAAGGCTTTGCTTTTCTCAGATATTCTGATTACCTTGATAAAGTCTAAGAATTTTTGGGCCAATTTTCTGTATAATTTTTGTTTCCTTGAACAAAAAATATACTTATCCAAAGATCTGTGATGGCTGGAGTTCATTTTCCGCTCTGGTTTGCACCCCCTGCTATATGTGAGCCCTCCACCCACTCCGCCACTTATACCACCGGCTCCGCCTCCTCCTCTTTTCTGTCCTTTGTCTTGGATCTTATGCACCCTTCCCAGCTCCCAGGTCCTCTTGTCCCTGATGGTTGTGGCCAGTTTGGTGTGCGTTTTGCTTCAAAGATTTATTTGGAAACAAGATACTGACTGTTTAGAGCTTCTCTTCATTTTGTTGGGTCACTTGGCCTTGTTGTATCACCTTTGGCCTGTGTATTTCCCTTCAGCAACCTCCTGCCCTACAGTTTCCCTAACAGTGGTTGGTTTAATATTGGTATGGGGTGGCACATAACTTTGGTGCATAATGGCAATGAGGTATTAAAAGTACTCTATTATCCTTTCAAAAATTTATATAGTAAAAAATGAAATTGATTCTTTTTGAAATTTAAAATGATTTTCTTTAATATAAAAGTACTTATTATTTAATATACTGTCTGAGCATGGCCACTGTTTAACCAATCAGAATAGTTCTTCTAATTTAATTCCGTGTCTAACCATAGCCACTGGCCAATCAGATCAATGTGATCATAATATATACATACATGCATACTTTTCTATTATATATTAGACAAGTGGAGTTACTTAGCGTTGCTTGAGTTTATTTATTACCCAGATGATTTGAACTGATTACTTTAAGCTTTATATTATACTAGAATCCATTACCTATGCTTTGCTATAGTGTCTATAGAATTTCAGATATCCAAATTGATAAGTTTAGATTTTATATTATAGATAAACAATAAATACTCACCCAAATCTAATTGCTTAAAAAATCAACCAAAAACTACCAACCACTCAGCTAAACCAAACTGAACTTATCAAATCAGCCAATAACTAATCACCCCTCAAAACTAAACTGTGTCCTATTGATTCGACCAAAAGCTATCAACCACTCGGCCAAACAAAATAGACATATCGAATCAATCAAATAACACCAAACTGCTACCTGAAACATCTCTCTATATTTAAAATCATTGTGTACATGACATATCTTCTAAATTACTATATCAACTCAACATAATTTGCCAAAAATATTTTATTAATTAGGGAGCTAAGTTAAGCAGATTTAAAAGTTATATAAAACTAACATTTATATACCCATGCTTCACTATAGTGTTTAAAGTTTATCAGATCATATATTTTGATAAACCACTAAACTGCTTAGCTAAACCATTGAACATTACAAGTCAACCATTCACCAACTGCTTTTTAAAACTATACTTATCAAAATTGAAACAGTCAAAACCACCAACCACTTACTAATAACTAAAACCATTGGATATACCAAATTAACCAATCACCAACTGCTTTATTTTTGTAAAAAACATAGACTTATCTTAACAACCAAAATCACTAACCACTTACCAAAACTAATTAACTTATTGAATCTTTTAAACACTAACTGCTTACTAAAACTATCAAGCTTATTAAAAATATTTGAGGTGGGTCAACCTTGGGAAAAATATACCACACCAAGAATTTTCTAGCCAGTACAGGTTTCAGACTCAAAACCTGCACTAGGATGAAAGCAGTTTTACCTGCCAGGCTAACCACCCTTACTATCAAGCTTATTAATTAATCCAAAATCACAAACTGCTCACCAAAACCATTAAACTATAAATCAACTATATAACAAGCTTCTCAGCCATAACAATAAACTAAAAAAATAAAAAATATAGAATTTTCACTTCTTATTTATATATTTTTTAATTTTTTTATAAAAATTAAAAATCAAGCTTTGAAGTGCACATGGACCCTCACCCACCTACCTATATCTAAAGTTTTAAAACTCTAAATGCCATAGCTTTTTCTGGGAATTGCGCACATGCACTCTCACAAACCATTGCTTTTATTATTATAGATATAACATGAAACTGCTTACTCATTACCATAGAACATATCAAACTGATTAATCACCAACCACTTACCCAATTCAGTTGAACCTACCATATAAATCAAAAACTACCAATTACATAGCCAAAACCAATTGACCCTATAGATTATTAATACCATTGAACCACTTGGCAAAGCCAAAGAACCTATCAAAATAATCAAAAATCACCAACTGAATCAGCCAATAAATTAAACATAAGAAACAACCAAATTTTTGGGACCATCTAGTACTAAAAAAAAGAAACAACCAAATTTCACTAACTCTTCAGCCAGATAAAAGTAAGCTTATCAAACCAATCAAAATCATCAACTTACAGCTAAATCCAAGTTAAATATCAAATCAATAAAGAACCGCCAACTAATACATAAATCATTAGATCTATTGAATTGACCAATAAAGCACCTACCAGTTAGCAAATTTAAATTAACCCTATTAGATCAATTAAATACCACCAAACTGTCATGTCAGGGACTGGCATACTTCTATCCTGGTTGGGGGTAG
>JAKSZP010000849.1:0-26630 GCA_022478985.1 Massospora cicadina | reverse complement strand
GAGGATTTGTTTGCCTTGCAGTTAAGTCAGGTTCTGTTGGCACTTCCAGTAAAGCAGTCAAATTGGGTGTGAGAACTTTTAGAAGAGCAGTCAGGGTTACCCATATTGGTGGAGAAAAGTCTGGATTGGATTGACCGTGCAGCATGTCCAGATGAGGCGCAGGATTTGGCCTGGGTGGCGTTACTGCAGTGTGGTCAAGGGAAGAAGTCAGTGGAGTAGTATGGCCAGATGTTCCGCGCATTGGCAAGAGCAGCAAAGGCACCTGAGTCTCAGCTTCCGCGCATGTTTCGCCAAAACTTGCAAGCTGATTTATTATTGGCAATGGTGGCAGTGAAACCTGCAGCGACGTTGGAGGAAGAGGTGGGTTTAGCCTTGCAGGTAGAGCGACAGTTGAGTTTGGTATGGGCCCATCAGGAATTTGTGCGACCCCCAGGGGGATTCTGAGAACAGAGTGGTGGAAGAAGGGCAGGTTCAGAGCCCATACATGGTTCTAAGGGGTTTAGCTATGTGGAGGAAGGAAAGAAGAGTCAAGAAAATCCTGAGGGTATGGTTGAGGTGCGGGAGACAGGGATTCCCATTGAGATTACCGCTCAGGATCCTGAGGCTCAGAATAAGAAGGCTCCCTATAATTTTCACAAGAAGCCGGTGAATCTGGTGCCTCAAAATAAACCTGAATTATAAATATATGATTTTAGGTTCTTTTATTTAAAATTTAGCCAAGTTGATAGAAAACAGAACTGAGAAGCCTCCAGCTCCCAGTTCCTTCCCTATATACACATGCTAAAAGCTAAAATAAAATATAATATAAGCTTATGGTGCCAACTTGAATGATGTTTGGTGTAAACTTTGCAGCAGGATCGCGGAATCTTTACTCAATGGTTCCATGCCAGTTCTGATCCTCAACGGTTCTGCGCCAGTTCCATTTCGAATCCCGATCAAACCGCGAAACTCCCAAGCACCCATTTCATTCTATTCTTGATTCGAATCCAAATTGAATCTCGAAACTACCCATTTTACTTGTTTTCCATTTTGTTCTGACTTGGACACCCATCTTGCTCCTTGGCCTACTCCAAGCTCCGGCCCCTTAGGCGTCCTTGCCAGAACCAACGCCCCCTCCTCCTCCATACATACAGACACAGCCTGCCCTGTCTTACCAAAGATCAGGGCAATGTGATGCTGAGGATAGACCTCAACCGTCACAGTTGGCAACAATCTCCACCTGAATTGTAATTGTAACTATCATCAGATTTGCATCCTTTATAAGTTACAATTAACTATTTTATTAGTTATTATTGCCAAACAACCAATTGTAATTAAACAATCATTGCATGGCTTTGATTATAAGCTGAATTATATAAATGAACCAATTCTTAAATAAATTAGATCAATCAATGTTAAGCTGGATAATGTAGTCATATAGAATTCTTACACATCCCCCACTTACCAGAATATACAAAATTATCTGTATCTCCTAACAACTCCCACTATGAATGGTATGTGGTTAGTCTATATAAAATGAATGCCACCCCTTCTCAAGCAATGTTATGAACCACCCAAAGAAGTATCATCAATGGCACTGCTAGACCCAACACCTCAAGTCAAACTGATTTGGTCAGTGCTTCCTCAGTAATTCTAAAGCAGTTCCCATCCCCTGAAGAGGAAACAGGGATGGCAACTGCTTCAAATGATTCTCAGTCTTTTCTCTCTCTCCCCTATTGCTGAACTTAATATCAATTTCTTGCTTGATTCTGCCTCATCCACCTTTAGTTTGATAATACTTGAGCCCACTGGATTCATCCTTCCTCATCTGGATCAATCATTCCTTTTTAATTTAGATTTAATTACATAGTCCTTTTTCAGATCAGTCAATACTATAAGCCAATTATTATAAATTTGAATAAGTATCAGGAATTGTAACATTTTGAGCTTCCTAATGCATGGCAGTTCTCCCTTTTGGGTTGCACACCACTAATGCTAAAAAAAATTCTGAGCTTCCCTACAATGATCTTTGGGACAAATTATCTGAGGCCCTAAGTATTTCTATTAACTTCAGTGACCTTGGTTGTGTCCTTGATCAAGACACCGCAATATAAACTCTATTTCATTGGTCAAGTTGTTCATACCTGGGCCATTAGGCTTCCTGCTTTGCTCAACTTTCATTACTCTTTTCCTTTTTGATCCCAAGAAGAGCATAGTCATCATCTGTAAGATACATTTCATTGTTCACATGACTACTTTGCAGCAGAAACTGCATAGTGATACCTCCCTTTAATGGCTAAATTGGAAGCATGATCTGACAACCTCCTGCACATATCCCTTGCTTGGTGCTGGCACATATGTCCAGCATACTCAATGAAGCTTGTCATCAAGCATTTAAGACAGCTTCTGGTGCCTGTGCCTGTAATGGTTGAGATTTATCCTCAACATCACATTGCCCTGATCTTTGATAAGACAGGACAAGCTGGTGTGGATGATAGAGGGGGTGAGAGAGCATTAATCTTGGATTGACCCCAGGTTGAGACTAAGACTGGGAAAGGACGGCGGTTAAATGTTTTGTCAGGCCTGGGGTCAAACCGAATGGTTTTTAGTGGGTGATTTCTAGGTTAAAGGTGGATTCAAATCAGAATTGGAACGATTCTTGGGTGTGTTGGTTCAGCTACTATGGAATTCAATCTGGCCTAAAACAGTTGGGGTTTGCTTATGGCATATTTCAAAAGACAGTGTCAAGCATGATTAATGAGCTTGATCTATGCTGGCAGCAGAGAGCTATAAGAGAAGGGACTTGAGAATGGGAGGTTCTCTAGTTCCATTTTCTATCAACTTGCCTAAATATTAAATGAAGCTGTTCCTAAGTCTTAAAGATTTTTATTACTATCTTCCAAGGTTTATATTGATAAATTTAGTCTAACTGCGGCCATGTTTGGCCTATACAAACAGGAGGTGGACTTTGAGAGAAAGATTGGAAAGGCTATTGCCTCCCTATACACCTTGTCTTGGAGTCAGGGCATGTTGCTGGGGGTAAGCATACTCACAACTGTCCTCAAAGGGGTGTTTATCCGTGGCTCTTGTAGCACACACACTAGAAGAATGGTCTCAAGGACCACGTTGGCCCTTTGGTCATAGACTCATGCCCTGCTTTCCAATTCATTTGTGGCTCACTGGAAGGAGCCAGTGCGTTACAATGCCCTATAAGGATTACATGGACTTATTTGCCAATTGCCTTTTCCTCCATTGTTGCTTCCCCCTTGATCTGGGGTATCTCAATTTATAAGTTCAGTTATTATGATTTCACTTCCCCTCTTCATGCTTTCCCAAAACTCTCCTCAAATCTAGAGAACTTTGTTTTGTCTGGGGTTAATTCTTGCAATCATTCAATCACAGATCAACTTTGGTGGCCTCTATACCATGATTGCTATACAATCTCCCTCACCCCAGAGGAGTTCAAGGTGGGCTCATACCTTGCAAACTGAGGCTTTTTAAAAATTAAAATAAAAAAATCTTTTTTCTATATTTTTTATAATTGCTAATTATTATCTCATATTTTTAATATTATATTCTTCCCTTTTTGATATTTTAGTTCCATTACTTAAAATTTACTATGTACTCAATTAATTACACAACCATTGTTAACAATCTTAATCATATACTCATCAGTTGCCAAATTTGTAATAACCTCAAAAGGTCCTAGCCATAATGCATTCAACACGTTTTGGTGACTGAACCTATAGGTGTCACAATAAGCAATGCAATTTTCAACAGAAAATTCTTTTAGGCTAGGTTGAACCTTATCATCAATTTCTTAGCCTGCACCCTCTGTCAAATTGTTATATCATATGTTTGAGACTGAAGGTCAACTATGATATCTGCTAATTGATAAAAGTATTTTTATGCTCTTCCCTGGTGTTAGCTCCATTACCAAATATAGGATCAGTGGTAATGCTGCTCATTGACCATATAATAACTCAAATGTCATTTTTTCCTGTTGATGAGTGGAAACTTATATTGTATGTGAAAGCTAATGAGCTCAGATAAGATGTCCAAGAAGACGCTTTACCTGAGACCAATATCCTCAGTGTAGCAGCCAGTGTGCTGTTCATTCAAAGAACTTCATTCATTTCAGGCTGATAAGGTACTGTACCACTTCTTTATTCCCATTAGCTCATTCAGTCAGAAAATAACAAAAGAGGTGAAAGTTGTTTCATTGCCACTTAACATCACTTGGGGGACAACCACATAAGTAAGTCTGCTGTCTCAAGATGAACTCCATGGTATTCAAAACATCTGCTCAGCTATAATGCTCTTGTTCTGCCCACCTCATAAGGTGATCATTGGTGACAATGATGTAACATATCCTCTAATACTCACGCTCTGAGATCCATTACATCTATGGAAACTGTGTGCCATGAAAAACCTAGTTTTATCAATCAATATTCTGTCACATTCTTGTGCATTTTAAAAAGTTGACACTCCATGCAACAAGTTATAAAATCAGCAACATCATAATATAACAATTTCCAAAAGTAGTATTGGCAAATACGCTCCAACGTTTTTTTCAGCCCACCATGGCCAACAAGCTTGCGTGAGACCTGTAATTTATGTTTACATAGAAGGCTTTGGAAACAAAAGCCTTTTGTCATTCATTAACTTTAAAAGCTGGCCATTTAAAAGTTCTGTTTTCTTCATGCCTTTCTCTATGCGATTTTTAGTTCTGCTGACTCATCCTTTAACTTTCCTCAGACCATATGGTCAAACAGGTCATAGGCCTGATCTTGAATAGCAAGAACTGCTGTTAACCTGGACAATCTGTAGGCATTTTAGTTATTGTATCCAGCGTAATGTTTGATTGCAAAATAATAGGCCTGAAATTTTAATGCCACTGGGCCAACCTCCCAACAGGTTCCTTCAAATCATATAACCATCAAAGAGAAGTGTGGTCAGTAATGACCTTAAAATGCATCACATAAACATAGACACAAAACAGCTTACTGGCATAAAAGACTACAAAATATTCACACTCAGTGACTGTATAATTTTCTTTCAGCCTTCAATAATGTGTAGCTAACAAAAGCAACAGGATGTTTTTCCCTAAGCTCATCCACTTAGCTGAGTATGGCCCTATCGCATAAGTGACACATCTACCTGGATATTAATGGTCTCTCAAAGGTTGGATACTTGAGGATAGGACTTATCATCAGAAAGCTTTCATTGTTCATCATAGGCGTCATGGACCTCCTTATTCCAAATAAACCATTTCTTTAGATCCTTAAAGAGGTGAAATAACAGATCAGCCTCCTTTTCAACTTTTAATGAATTAGAAATAATAGCCAACTATTCTTAAGAAGACCTGGGCATCACAAACACTCCTTAGAATCAACATTTATTCTAGGGCCTCCACATTCTGTGCCTGGTTTTTAATCCATCCACGTTAATAATGAATCCTAGGTATTCCAATTCTTTTTCAAAAAATGGCATTTTTGCAGCTTGATATTAAGATTCGCCAAAGCCAGTCTCTTAAACAGTTCTTCAAATAATATAGTTGGTCTATGATTGTCCAACTGAACATGTTGGTATTGTCCAAATAGACCAAGACACAGGATAATTTGAGGTCCAAATAATCATATCCATCATCCACTGTAAAGTTGCTGGTAAGTTGAATAAGACTTGTGGCATCCTTGTAGGCTGAAACAGACCCTTTGCCATTATTATAGCACACTTTTCCTGGTCTTCTGGTGGCATATTTTCTGCCAGTACCTAGAGATTAAGTGCATCACTAAGAAGGATAAAACTCTTTGTTGAGTAGTTAAATAGCCTAATTGTTGGATGATTTGATAGGGAAATAATAATTTTAGGTTATGCCTAATTTATTATGGTTTATATCAAAGATATCAGAGATTAGGGATCAAGGTATCCTAAGTATATAGAAAGCTTGGGATCCGCTGCCTAGCAATACCACTTATAATATTTGACTAGATAACATGGGCTCAGGGCTTTGTTAGTTAAGTCAGACTTGATAATATTTAACTTAATGACCCAAGCTCATGGGTTTTGTTGGTCTATGTCAAAATTAGTTTTTAATGTCAATCAAGTTTTTCAATCAAATTAATTACTAATTAGTGGTAAGAATCACCTTGGTATATGCTACCGTTACTTGAGAGGAGTAACAGTTTAACTATTTTCATATGCGTCAAAGAAAACACTGTCTTGAAATATTTGTTAATAAGATACTGACCATGAGGCCAAGCAGTGTTACCACAGAGCTTCATAGTTTGTAGAACCTCTGAAGTCTTCATTGTGATCTGCTGGCTAAGTGGCAATGAGAGGTGAGGTGTCATAAGTAAGGTGTGGTTAACATCAAACCCTATAAATTCTCCCTAAATTTATACAAATAAAAAGACTTTAGCATTACAAATTAATAGTTTAATATATAAGATTTTTGAATTCAATACTTTTCCGCTGTAAAAAACAAGAAATTAATTGGGAACAGTATGATCAAGGCAGTGAGTCATTAAACAAGTAGATGATAGAAGAATACAGCTCAAATTGTCATTTCTAAGGAGTTTATACCTTAACTACTGTCACTGTCTGGTCTATTGTCTCCATACAATAGGCATTCAAAACCCTGACTTATCTCCAAAGAAAAACTGGCCCATCTGAAGTAGGCTAAATCTTCAACAAGTGGCGCTCATGACTAGGAACTCTTCTGGTGTGTCACATAAAGGCTTTTTGGCAGCCTATCGTCCAGTGGACCTAGCAGGCTAAACTTTTAAAAGTTTGGGGGAGGATGTCCATATGTGAAGCATTCATCCCTAGCCAAGCTTGGTAGGGGAAAGTGTTGAAATTCTATTTAAGTTTATTTTAGCCTTAGCTAGAAATGAACATATCTCAACACAAGATACTTCATTAGATGTGGTTAATTATGTTGGGCACTCTTGCCAACTAATTTACTTGAATTCAATGTGGTTCAACTTTTGGTTAATTCAGTTTTGATTCACCACTTTAAGATAAATACCAAGTGAACAAGCAAAATGAACTAACTTAGTTAGATTAATTTATATATTATGAATAAATAACCAATGGGAATGATGTCAAATGAACAATGACATGGGTAACTCAGACAGAGTGATTATTGAAAAATGATTAACTAACTAATGAAAACATGATGCCAAATGAACGGCAATATGGTCAATTCATTATAAACATTTTAATTAGATTAAGAAACAATTCACCAAGGAGAAATCAATTGCATAAAATCAATAGCCAAAGTTGATGAGGCAAAAACATTACAATTCACTGAGGGATATAAATATAAATACTTTTTGGAGAATTGGTCTGATTTACATGAATCATTATCAAACTTTTCTCTCTCAATGCAAACACTTTTGCAACAAATTTAATTCAAGTCTAGGTAAAGTTTGATCATCTCATCGAGGAGATTAGTTGGCGCCCAATGTTGGGGAGCAGTTGGGTGAGTAAAGTTAAGGGCACAGGTGTTGGCCCCACATCAACCAAGTTTTATAAACGCCCCAGAAAGTCTAACAAAATAGATAGAATTAGTAATAAAAAACCAGCAGTTACCATTTCCCCAGAATTTTTGGCTGGCAAGCGTGCTGCAACCAGTTCATCAATATGCCACACTCCCAACCACTATTGTCAGTGGAACATGGGGTGCATATTTTCCTGGATATTCAACAAACAGCACTTTGGGAGATGTTTTGTGGAGATGTACACACACATATCCCAGATGCAGTGTATGTCGCACCCCACTCTATGCCACGTGGTTGGCTGGATCTTGGATTCAAAAATAAGGAAGTGGCGGATGAAGCTGCAAAGGTGTGAGTAGTAGTGGACCTCCCAGATGGTCAATGGGTAGTTGAAATGAAGTGCACCCACTGGACTAAATTGAATCAAATATTCATAACTTTTGATTTCCTACCTACAACGGTCAAGCACATCATGCTAGAGCACTATCCGAAGGCTGGGCTCGCCATATACAGAGAAATACAATCCTTTGAAATGCAGTGCTTTACAATTATGCCAAACCTGTGCATGGGCAAAGTGATTGCTGTTCTCACCCCATCTGCGGGGATAGCGGAGGATTTGACCCAAATCCCACACACCTCTTATGCCAATATCAATGGCAAAACACCCATCCATTCAGGGTCACCATGGATAGTGCGCCTCCTATCTTCACTTTCTGTCACGTTTTTGTCCACAAGGCCTATACCTGACCCTCCAAGGAGGGCATTACTCATACCAAAATTCTCTCAGATGCAATGTGTGGTGCAAATGCCCACTATGAACTAGCACTAGACACTGATGCAGCCTTCCCATGGGGAGCGCAAGGCTGCTACATTCTAGTAAAACCAGTGTCCCCACAAGAGCGGAAGAAGGCCAAACAGGCGGCCAAGACTGTGTCTGCAATCCTGCCAGCCCAGCTCCAGGAGGACATTGAGACTTTTGTGGCAGAAGCAGCTTGAAAATCCCTCAACCAATCAGATTGGGACGCCTAAGCCAATTGGATCACCCAAGTTGAAAAACTGATGGGCGAGTCAGTTTCACCTGACCAATGCACCCAAGCATCAAATGGGCCCAAGTTGCTCACCTATAATCCTGCCAAAAATCCACCTCCAAGCGTTGGTGCACCGCAAATGAGCACACTGCAAAAAACTCATCCCACAGTGGGGAAAAACAGAAGGCAAAATCCAATATGAACCCCACTTTTAAAGCTTCCCAATCTGACACATACTCTGTAGCACAGAATACCCACGCTTCCACACAGTGACGTGCTGAAAAAGAGAAGGCTGAAGAGCACAGGTGCCTTTCCCCTCACACCTAATTTGCAATGGGGGAGCCTTTATTTTAGGGACATTGAACATCGCTGGACTCAAGGCCTCACCATCCTGGACTAGAAATTGAGTTTTTTACAAAATAACTTACCTGTGGACATCCTGGCCATTCAGGAAACCCACTGTCTGCGTGGTACTGAATAATCATGGAAAAGCATGCTCCTCCCTTCCCTCTCCTTTTGGTCTACACACTGTGGGGTGCTAGTTTGCGTAAACCATAGTTTTAACTTTCTTTCAAAAATATAACTAAACGGCCATTCTTGTTGTCACCTTTTTGTGGGATAATGAAGTGCACGCTGTTATTAACAATACACCCCAACCTGTGCATAAGAACGTCTGGAATTTTTCAAAGAAGTCAATTCCCTTCTGCTACCTTCCACCCCTTTTGTTGTTGGCAACATGAACTGCTGGATGAACCCATCCACAGACCGCTGGCCCTCATCGCCTACACCCCCAAAGGGGCACGTTGAACTTTGCATTCTCAAAGCCACCCTAGGGCTGTTTGATACTTTTCCACGCCATGCTCTGCTACTCACTAACATGTCATGTCCCCATGTACACAATGGCCAGCTAAAGTCCATGACCCGCATTGACCTTATTCTCACGCCATTAAAATTTCAAACCCAAATTTCCCACTTCACCATGATGAAAATCAATATCTCCAACCACAAGATGGTATTGGTTTCCTTCCATTTGTCCAATCCAGCAGCCCAGGCGCCAAATTGGTGCAAACTCCGCCCAGCCAAAATAGCGTTGCCAAGATTTTCCTCATGGGTGAAATCTGTGACCTTGGCTCCAGAGTTTGTCGCACCATTATGTGCAGACCCAATTTCCACCTGGTCAACCTTCAATGTGAACAAAATCCGCCAGGCTCGCCACCTCTCCTCCCACCACTCATGGGCTGCTTTGGCAGTCATTTTACATATGTTGGCAGAGTTGGACCATCTGGAGTCTGATGTCCCCGCTGCAGGCTACTGCCCAGCTTGGTGTTGCAATTGAACAGAAGTGTACACCCGCCTCAATGCACTGGTGAGACAACACAAGCATCAGGTTTGTGTTCAATATAAAGCAAAGCATATTACAGTGGGTAATATGTGCTCCACTTACTTTTTTCAATTTTTTTGCACTGCACCAGAGTTTGGCCTGCACACAGGTGTGAAGGCCAGACCACTCCATCACAGATACGCTGGCCAAAGTGGTGATCAAAATACAAAATTATTACTCCAAATTGTATTAATCTGATCCAATTCTGCTGGCTAAATTGGAAAATTTTCTCAAAAGTGCACACATCCACACAATTTTCAGATTCCAGGAGCTGATGAATTTGATTACTCGGGATGAACTCTGGTCCACCATTCATAGTGCACTGTATAGAAGATGCCCAGGCCCAGACGGCATCCCTTATGAGTTCTATAAGAAGTATTTCAAAGATTTTTCCTCCTTGCTGCTTGCCTCTCTGAACCAATGCCTTCTGAAAATGCGCCTCCTTCCTGGAGGGCAAAAAGCCTTCATGATTAAATTGTACAAAAAAGGGATAAGCTGGACTTGGACAACTGGCGCCCCATTTCACTCACTAACACAGATACAAAACTTTTTACTAAAATCATGGCTAACCGTCTAGGGGTTGCTGCCTCTGCTCTCATTTCCCCTGAACAATTTGGTTTCATCCCCAAAAGGTCGATTTGGGACAATAGCTATACCGTAGCCAATGTCTGTCAATCCACAGCTTCTGGAGCACTTGTGTTTTTAGACCAGCAGAAGGTCTATGATAGAATCAACTGGGAATACCTCAGAGCCTGCCTCCACAAGTTCCGCCTCCCCCTTTGCTTCATTAATTGGGTGATGTTGCCAACAGAATCCGCCACAATGGCTGTGCGTGGCCCTGGCTTCCTCACAGATGTAGTCCACCCTCAAAGGGGCCTATGCCAAGGGTACCCTCTTAGCCCACTCTTGTATAGCTTCAGCCTTGACTCACTTCTTCGCAATGTGAATGCCTGCCTTACTGGGGTCCATGTGCAAGGCCAAGCCCCTGTCAAGACCTTGGCATTTGCTGATGATTGTGTGGTTGGGGTGTCTAACAATCATGATGAACGCACGCTTGAAGATACTATCCAGGTTTACTCCAGGATAAGTAATGCATGTAAGTCCAGGGGAACGTCCCCTGTGTGTCGATCTGGCCCTCTTCCCATTTCCAAGCAAAAAGTCTCTGAAGAGGGTGGCGGTACCCCTTGTCACCCAGAATGATCTCACCTACTTAGTAGACGAGCGCTGGGTAACAGCCCTCCCTCTTTGGATCCCTCCCTCGGTGCCCACATTCACCTCTCCTGAACTTGTATGCCTGATCAGGGAAATTTGTGCTGAAACTGCTGAAATGAAGTTGATTAGTCCAAAAACGAGTAGAAATGAGCCTGATGATTGGGATCCACATAGTCAAAAAGGAATGAGGATTGACTCATCAGCCAGAATCGCTGACAGTTTTTGATTCAGTCAACACCTCAATCATCAAAATTAACCCCCTCCCAAAATTGTCATGGATGATCCCCAATGTGCAGGTAGCAGCATTGGACACCATCGATGATAGTTCGAAGCTCCCTTCTAGCCAATCAGGTGTTGCAGCTGACACAACACTTTTAACTGAATGAGCAGCCCAGTGACCGGACATGGGCAGGTTGGGCATCCTGAACCCATTCCCAACCAATTGAACCGCCCCTACATGGGGTGGCCTTGGGGGATTCCTGTTGCTCATCAGGCTAGATGCCATAGCGCCAACCACCAGAAATGCAGTCAAGTTTCAGTTTGGACATTTGAGGTGGAACTGACAGCAACTCGACCTGCCGCTGAACACTTTATAGTCAGTTCCCAGTGAGCTTATCTGTACCCATTCCCAAATAATTCGCTGGTTAGGTTGAACTTGAGGGACCTGATCCTGGTTGTTTCCTCACTAATCAACCACTATATAATCAGTTGCATCACACTGAGAAAATTGTTGGACAATTTTTCTTCCTTAAATTTTCCATTAAAAACCTTCCCCAAAATTAAGTTCTTATGTTAAAAATAAACCAACTTTTCTGCTGACACTCACACCCTCGGGGTTAATGGCCATATTTGTCTGGTATTCTATTATGTGCCTGTACAAGATTATGGCTCACCCGCAGTTATTGGTGAAACTCCTTTCCAATTTCGTATCCATCATACCCGCAGCAATGCCTTTGGCATTCTGGTTTGCTGTTTGGGTGCTCTGGCACCTAGGCTGGCAGGATGGTCTAATTCTTACTTGCTGTTTGCCTGACAATGCAGCACTCATCGCCTCCAAAACCAAAATTGTTCTCCTTAGTCAATATCAAGCCCGCTGGGCCCCAGCGCCCTATTCCCTACCTGCCTCATCTACTAGCACACGGGATCACTTTCCATGCCCACCCCGCTCCACCCCACTCATACTCCCCTTTGTGCTACGCCCCACCGTTGGCCCTGTTCACCATATGGGGGTGTGGCTGGAGGCAGGAGGGTATGCCTCAACGGTGATGGAAAACCATATCCTGTACAACGTTACAAATTTCATAGCTTCCCTCAAAGCCCATCACACCTCCCTTACAGGCAGGGTAGTGCTAGCCAACTCTATGCTCCTCTCTAAAGTTTAGTTTAGAACCAATGCTATCGCCTTTTCCCTTTGTTTCTTCAAGTTGCTATACTTCTTCTATAAGGATGGCTTTGGTTAGGCTGCCTACCGCTAGTACGCCTGGATGTCATGATTGGCCCTCGCCATAGTGGTGGTATGGATCTGCTCAACTTTGAGACCCATGCTGCCAAAATCCTTGGCACCTGGATCGCTGCCATCACTAACCCTACGATCTCAGTCCAGCACTGGTCTCGCACAGCCCACTCCAACTTCTCCTGCGCCCAGGGCCTCACCAATCCTTCCCATCCCCACTCTCTGTTAAAGTACTCTGCCTTCCATCCTTCTGCTGCGGGCCCACATGGGACATCACCCCGCTTCAAAAGGATCCTCCTCTCCATGTGGAGCGCTAAGTGGAGAATTTGCATCTGTGGGCACACCGCCCAGAGGGGGCGTCCCTCTCCTCAGTTCACCCAGGAGGTACAAGGACTTCCCATTATGAACGGAGTGATACCCATGCGACCCCCTACCATGGCCAGGGTGGACTACCTGGACATGATGTACATCCCCTACCCCCTAGATACCCAGAAAGCCATTTGGAAGTACGCTCACCACCCTCTTCTGCAACCACATATTTGTTTCCATGTGTGGCGATGCTTGAGACAGGTATACTATACTGCCAAACGCTCTAATGCTTTTCACTCATCTTGTGTCATGTGTGGCCAGTATGGAACGCTGGTTCACCACCTGGAAGAGTGCCCCCCATCAAAAGTGATATGGCGTGAGGTGCAACGTCTGTTTCGCCAGGATCAGGCACAGCCCTTCAGCCTGTCTAAGTACATTTTTGATTTATCCATGGCTTCCCCTCTTCCACACTCCCTCCATGCCTTGGTATTCACAATTGCAATGTGGACTATACACACGATTGCCCTATATGCTATCTTAGGCTCCACCCTCACCCTCCAGGAAGCTCTAATCCAGTTCCAGTCGCACCTAGTGGACCACTTTCAAGCATGGATGTTTGGGTACCTCCCACCCCATCATCGCCAGTTGGTCTCATCCTGGTTCCCAGTTTGTTTCATAGTTTCAGACTCTTTCCTACATACATGCTCAATAGTGGCGCATGCTCCTGCACACATTATCCCCTCCCTTCTCTTGGCGTTCCCGCTGGCAATAGGAGATAGCGTCTGCTTCTCTGGGGGTGCCCTCCTCTCGCTGAAGCTTTTGTTGTTTAGTGTCTTATCAGAAGTGTCCATTTCCTGGTCAGCCTTCCCCAAATAAAACTTAAATTTATACATGAATCATTATCTCCTTATCTGGATAAAATTCTGATTTCATATTTTTATATATAATCGTAATACAGGCAAAAATATACACATGTTTATCAAAACTATGATCTATAATGCATTGCTGCATCTATGCACTGCTGTGCCGCTGGATCAAGCATAATCATGGTTCCATACATAATAATTGCTTTGTTATATAAATCAGTTTATTCAGATTGCTACCTCTAATTTTACCTGACAACCCTATAAATAGGGTTAATTATCTTTAATAATAGAACATCTTTGACTATATCTAATCTTCTAGGCTAGGGTGTAACAACCCTAGCTGGTTTTTATTTATCTTGGTAAAGTTCCCCAGGGTGTAGGCATCCCTGGGTAATTATGTTTGCTGTAGTGGCCCGCTGAGCCCCATGTACGCCTTCCTGATGCTTAAAACCTCTATGAGAGTACTGATGTAACTTGTAACTTGGGCCCTCAATTGTCACAGACCTGCCAGTGAATGAGATACTGGATGAGAACCAATCCCAGATGGACTTGGGATCAATAAGGACAGATGCTGGGCTGCATAGGCTGATGTAACCAGATGGGTGTTGGAGAACTCAGGTTAATTAGATGAGTGTTGATGCATTCAGGTCGTGATGTCCAGATGGGTTGAAGGTTCAAGCTTTGGGTGCTAATGATAGTGTTGATTGATTCACGGCTAAGTTGCTCTAGAGGAAGCCCACAGTTGAGGGATTGCGCTGCTCACAAATTTGCAGCAAGGGATAGTGAGCCTGCTACTGCTGCTGTGCATGGGGGCAATTAGTCTTTTTACTATTTATCCTGGCACATCAGTGGTGTTCCAAATCACTTGAAAGTGTAAAATTTTTAACAAGTGGCGCTTATGGCTGGGAATGCAGATGGTGATCAAACCAAACAGGGAGCAACCCTAATCAATTATACAGAACCACTACCAGGCCCAAAGGGAATACTGAAATGACTGCGTCCTAAATTAACTGGATTGATGTAACCATCATTAACTACCCTGATGAAGCCACACTGCCTGCGCAAAGGGAAGAAATAAGGGTGGAAGAGGGGAATATCTGAAAAAGTAAGAATAGGAAGTTGGGGGGACCATCTAGTACTAAAAAAAAGAATAGGAAGTTGGGGATGCGTGGCGGCTCCCCCTTTTAGGTTGGGCACCACTAGTACTAAAAAAAGAATAGGAAGTTGGGCCCCTTGTCAAGAATGTTCCTATCCCCAATTTTCCTCATGATTTTGAGGAAGATGCGAAGTATGAGATTGAGGAATTTGCTTTCAGTGAGAGCCACGCTTTAATCATTGCAGCAAAAACTTCTCTTTTCAACCCCAATTATCCTGAAACCCGCTGGCGCATCAAGTCATTTATTTGTGTGCCGGCTCTCATCATTTTTGCTGAGCATCAACTTGCTTAATACGTTGGGCGATGGACACCGCTGGCCTCATTAATGAAGAAAGCCCCCAGCTATATCTCCTTATGCCCCATGTCGCTGATGCTCCCACCCCAATGCTGTCCGCCATGGTCCACCAGCTAAAGAGGGCGCCAGACAAAAGTTTCCCCAAAGCCTCCTCGCCAACTGATATGGCTTCCTAGGCTGATAACCTAGGGGCTATATTAGGAATTTTTTAATTTATGATAATCCCTTTGTTTGGCCCATTTGCAAATAAAGATGCATGGCGGTTCCCCCTTTTGGGTTGGGCACCACTAGTACTAAAAAGAATAGGAAGTTGGGAAGGAGATCCCCATCCAAAGCAAATTGATGCTGAATACGGGTTTCTTTGAGCTGACAGCTTCAGGAGCACAAATTAGTTATAGAGATGGTCAAAGAAGGATCACGCTCGACCCAGCTTGATGTTCATTGTTCAGAACTTAAAGCCAAGGGGGCCTGTTTGGGCTTACTAAAGATTGCTAAAGTTGCAGTGGACTGAGAAGTTGAACTTTCAGGTAATGTTGAAGCGTAGCTGGTGAAACCAGCCTGAGATTATGAAGGCAAAAGCCTGAGTTAACCATAGCATGCTACATTGAAGCGCTAAGTTTTAAGAAGACTAGTTTATCTGAGGCAAAAGGCTATTGATATAGCGCTCATATTTCAAATATTGCAAGAAGATGGACACTATGACCCAGAAAGAAGGGTACCCGCTGCTTTTATCTAGTCAAGGTGGGGGAAGTGTTAAGCAGTTGACTGGACCTAATCATTTTGTGATTCAATAGGGAAATAATAAAAATCTATGCCTAATTTATTATGATTTATATCAAATATATCAGTGATTAGGGATCAAAAATCTCATAAGTATATACAAATCTTGGGATTCGCTGCCTAGCAATACCACTTATAATATTTGACTAGATAACATGGGCTCAGGGCTTTGCTAGTTAAGTCAGACTTGATAATAGTTAACTTAATGACCCAGGCTCATGGGTTTTGTTGGTCTATGTCAAAATTAGTTTTTAATGTCAATCAAGTTTTTCAATCAAATTAATTACTAATTAGTGGTATGAATCACCTTGGTATATGCTACCATTACTTGAGAGGAGTAACAGTTTAACTATTCTCATTTGCGTCAAAGAAAACACTGTCTTGAAATATTTGTTAATAAGATACTGACCATGAGGCCAAGCAGTGTTACCACAGAGCTTCATAGTTTGTAGAACCTCTGAAGTCTTCATTGTGATCTGCTGGCTAAGTGGCAATGAGAGGTAAGGTGTCATAAGTAAGGTGTGGTTAACATCAAACCCTATAAACTCTCCCTAAATTCATACAAATAAAAAACTTTTAGCATTACAAATTAATAGTTTAATATACAAGTTTTTTGAATTTAATGCTTTTCTGTTGTATTTAATCAAGAGATTAATCGGGATCAGGAAGATCAAGGAAGTGAACCATTAAACAAGTAATTGACAGTAAGATACAGCCTCAAAGTGTCAGTTCTAAGGAGTTGATATCTTAACTACTGTCACTTTCTTGTCTATTGTCTCCATATAATAGGCGATCAAATCTCTGACTTATCTCCAAAGAAGAACCAGCCCATCTGAAGTAGGCCAAAACTTCACTCTCACTAGTTAATCCAACACGTTGTTGATCCTTGGTAAGGGATATGAATGCTTCTTTGTAATTTTGTTTATTCAATGGTAATTAATCATGGCTCTTTATGGCCTATCTTTCTACTTAACTGTTAGAATTGGACTCGCCTTAGACTGGATGAAGGCATGAACATTCCATCTTTAAAATTTCTAAATAATTAGAAACTACTGCCTAAGCTTCTCAAGACCTCCTTGTGGATCTCATCCTGATTGGTCCATATTTAAAATTTTGATTCAATGTAACACGTTCTTCATGCATTTTAAATTGTGGTCATCCTGTGCAAAGATAATTTGATATTTATAAATAAGGACAAAGCTTCATCTTTTTGGTTCTCTATCCAATCCATTAATTGGTCTTTTTCACCTAACATATGAATACTACAGGCAGATTCTCTGATAACCCTAAGTTATCAAATTCTCCAACTATGTGGAAGGAATGAATATCTGATACTGGATAAAGTTGTGCAAATGCAACTACTTAATGACACTAAACTTCCATCAGAACATTCCCTAGAAACACTAATAGGATACAAAAATCCTCATGACTGGGGATTAATATCCCTGGAGCTACTCAAAGTTCAATCCTAAATACTTACCAAAAACTTTGATCTCCACATATAGATGTTCTGGGATTTCTAATGTTAACAGTATCCAAAACTTTCTGCGTTCCTGGCAGAGTAGAAACATTCTCCTTTACTTGGATCTTAATTCCATAATTTTTGTTTACATGCTTTGGAATTTTCAGAAATTCTTGCTAATAAGTTTGTATCTAACAGATAGGATTCATCCTTGTATACCTTGTTGATAAAGTTGTTTCTCTTAATGAGGGGCGCTTTTCCTTCCCATTGGTATTAATGGCAAAGTCTGTTCCATAATTGACAGAGTATCTTCCTCAAATTAACACTTAATCCCATACTTACGCAAGAAGTCAGTGCCAATAGAGTGTCATAATTCTGGTTAGCTAGAACAATTTCCAGTGCCAACATGACTAAGGATCTAAATTGTAGGGGAAAAGCACTATATGCCCTGCAATAAATATATGAGTCGGGACCATATGTCCCATACAGTTTTTGATGCTCCAAATCTGGCTTAGCTTTCAATTGCTAACCAATTTAGTTGAGATTATATTATATGTTGCTTCATAGTTGATGATTGCTCTGATGGGTACTCATTTTAGTAAAATTTATATATACATACACTCAGAAAAGTAATAAAGACTATTATTAACTGCACTTATAATGGATTTGTTAACTAAATTAAGAGTGTGGATCAATTGTGTAATATATCAGGGAATGATTCTCTAATAGTACATATCAGAATCAATACATTAACCTCATTTAATTTGCATATAATAATTCAGCTTCTACTTTGTCTGTTTAGACCTTATCTATCATTTTTCAGCATATGGATGAGCTACTTCTTTCAAGACTTTGAGAGTGATCCCGTTGGATTTCAATATGGTCACTACATTCACATCTTGGTATACCACTTGATGTATAAGATCTAACATAGGCTCATCTGCAAATAACTCCAATTTGTCTAAATTAAAAAGTTTGTTAAAGAACTTGATTGCATGCAGTTCTATACTGTTCCATGTCTAGACCACCTGAAAGTTTCCCTGCACCTCATGAGTCTCCTTCTTCTCCTTCAGCTGTACTAAGTTGACCTTAAATTTAGTCTTTTTGTCCACAATTGTTTGTGAAGTGTTTGGGCTATCCATATTTTTTGCAATTCAATTGAGGCTTATCAGCAGGTCTGGATCAATCAATCAATTTACCCCAATTTCCTCAGTTACCATAATCTCTGGGTTTATCTGGAAATTTGCCCAAACACTTATTGTTATTAACTTGTTAATTGGTTTATAAATTTTGATAAGGAGAGTCAAAAGTTGCTGATAACACCTTCAAATATTCTACCATTTGAAAATTGTATAATTACTAGTGAGAGCCAAAGCCATCACATGAAGAAGATCTTATAAGGGCGTAACACATTCTGCACAGTGATTTTACCACTAAAATTACTCATTGCATTAGCACCTTTAAGAATATGAGCTTCTTAATAGAAACAATTGGTGAATAAATCCATCATTTCATCCTTTTAAAATGAATTCCCATAAATTCTTGTTTTTGAGCAGTCATATACTCTGGAATCCCAAATTATTTCATTATAGCCTCTTTTACCTCCTTGTAAAACCAAGTTTTCCCTATGAAGAAATAGCAAAACCAGATTCTGACATTCAGTTTGAAGACAACTTATGATGGTAACAGCTTTCAAGCAACTGCTATAACCATACATAGTCATTTAAAATAATTGGAAGAAGGCAGGCATGTTATATTGATGAAAAACTGGTAGTTTGGGCATAATCTTGAAGTCCTCAACAGTAATTGGGGCTGTATTCTGAATTATTAAGTAAGCTGATAATTAATTAGCTTTGGGAGTTACTTCTTGAAGATTCTGCAATAATTTTTGGCATCTCCCAAATAGGTTGATTTGCACCTCAGCGCCACTTTTAACTTCAATGGATGCAATTTTTCTACAAAAATTCTGCCTCATGGTATTACTCCCAAGTACAGTTGCATTTATAGTCCTCAAGGTCATCTAATAATTTAAGGACTTTATCCTCCCAACTACTGCATCTCCAGTCATATTCTTGGAGTCAATAATTTTTCCATCTTGCTTTCCAAAGTAGTTCTTAATGCCTCAACTTCCTTTTTAAGTGAGACTTCTCTCTTCTGTACATCAAATAAATGGTTCTATAATTCATGATTTTCTTTTTTGTACTTATACATCTCATTGTCCAAATTTATTTACTTTGAATTTTATAGAGTCCAACTCAGATTGGGTCACTGATTCAAAAGAATACTTCTTGAAGATCTCCATTTTAGTGCAAATTATATTGATTTCTCCTTTCAAATAATCTTTAAGTTAGCAAATTGTCTTTAAAATCATTGACAGTATTCTTAATTTCTTGTAACCTTTTAACCTATTTGAGAATAACAGTGTGAGTTTCAGTATTAACAGCTACCTTTGGTTTGGTTGCAGCTCAAGCTCAAATTAATTTTGCAATATTGGATTCTGTCACTTAGCAATGCGTATCCACATTATGCTTCTATCAATTATTAAATCCAGGATAGTTTATAATCTCCTTGACAATGCTTTATAGTTTTATATCCTTATTGGCCACTAGATTTCTTGATTTGGGTGCTCTAAATGTTGATCACCTTGTAACATAGAATCCAACCTGACGCAAATTTTCTGTTAGTTGGAATCTAATTGCCACATCAAATTATGCTGCTGGGTGCTGCTATGCTGTGTATACGTGGCCAGGTTGGTTAATGCCTGCTGTCTGGCTTGAATCATTAACATCTTTTTAGTCATATGCTGTATATACTTGATGACATAGTCTCAAATATTGCCAATGGTTTGTAAATATCCTATGAGAGTTGAAGTGTTCATATGTAAAAAGTGCTCAAAATGTCATCTTTTCTCAGATTGATTGATTGTATGATGGAAGAAACCAAAGCTTAAATATAATTCATTTATATGCAAATTTTTAATCATCTCATCAAGATTTTGCTCACTTTAGTAAACTGTTTCAGATTAGCTCTGAGGGTGGCTTATAGACAGAAACTGACATTTCATTAACTCCATATTTGATAGATGTTTATATTTGAATTCAAGCAGCATACCAGCCTCTAAGTGGATAATATGTATATTAATTGGCAGCCTGTGATCCCTCCTCCTGAGTAATTATATGCTCCATATTTGTGTAGTAATTTGGCGTTCTTAATTTAAGCAAAAATTGATATACCTGTAGTGAGCACCAATATTTAAAATCCGTGCAGTTTCTACTGGTGCACAAGTTTACTTAACTAGTGATTATTTAATAGATGCCCAGACTTCTAGGTGTATGATGACAACTAGGTCAGTCAAGTTATTAATCTTGGGTATCATTAATCCAACTCTGGCAAGTACTACTAAAATAAGTGACTTTGGCCTCAATATGGCAAATGACACTTGGAAAGATAAATGGACTCTTTATCACTTCAACTGGAAGCAGAAAAACACAATAAGGTATAACATTAAGGTAAGTTTTATAATTAAAATTAGAGAATACATATAGGCAAAAGTGTTAGAAGACATGCAATGTAGCAATTGTGCCAAACATATTTATTTTGGAACACCTAGCTGATGAAAATAGGTAATGGTTTAAAATCAGGAATAATATCAGATGATTTTCACAGAGAATAACGTGATAAGACATTCTAATCAGCTATCACATTGGCTACTACATCTGATCAATATACCATAATTAAGTGTCCATTTTATGAGTCAACTCACTAATATCCACATTGTCAACAACAATTACCAACTAAATTACAATTAAAACTATCATCAGATTCACAACATATGTAATCTAGAATTACCAATTCATTTGGTTATTATTGCCAACCAACTGAATTTATTTATACAACTGTTGCAAAGCTTAAATTATAAGATAAATAGTATGCTTGACCCAATTATTAGGTAAATTAAAGCTTGGGAGATTACAATTTAGATGATGAGGTCACATATAATTCCCAAACTAGCTGATCAATTTATTTAGACATGAGATATGACTTTAGCTAGAAATTATTAAAAATTGTGTGATGCATACCTGAGATATAACCAGTGTGTGAAGTTATGCTATAATGGCAGTATTGGGACTGTGTAAACAAAAAGTATCCTATCTAGTAAGTTAATGGTTTTGTTGGGTGGTTAATAATTTGTTTCATTTATAGAAGGATAATGATTTTGGCTAAGTTGGAATAAAATATAAATTATGGTGAGCCCACAAGTCTTGATTTGTTTTATAATATATTGAACTAGACATTAGGGCCATTAGAAGAGTCACACGCTTTTGGCTAGTCACACACATGTTATTTGGCTGGGTGGTATATTGTCTTGTTTTCAGTAGTGGCATCATAAAAACATATGGTGTTAAACGATTTAGCAATTTGCCAATATTAAAAAATCTTTGATTTCACCATTCAAGAATTATTCATTTTATTTTAAGTTCTACCAATGATCCTAGAATATTCTTGGCTCTGAAAAGCCCCTAGAAATGGGTATAAAACCCCATTGTTAGTTTCCACTATAAAGTAACAGATTATAGAGTTCAATTTATTTTGAGTATATTTTATTAAATAAAATATAGATTCTTTTATAAGGCGTTTAATCCAATAAACACCCAGGATGACAGATAACTGACAGACAGAAAAACTGGAGAATCTAAATAGATATGCTTCCACTCTGCAATCCGTTGTAGAAAAAGCAAGATCTACTACCTCTACAACAATTTGTAATCCTTCCAGAGAGTTTTCTGTGAATGCCTCCCAGAGTCAGACTGCAGCTTTTACACCAATGTAGCTTAGCACTCAGCAAACACTGGAAAAGTTTGAAATGCACCATCAAAAAGTGGTTGGAGGATTACAAATCTTGGATAGATGACTATGAAATGAGTGACCAATAGTGACTCCACAAAGTGTCAAGCCTCCTCAAAAGTGCAGCCAGAAGGTGGCACAGTGTCACCTCCCATTTGATACCTGAGATGAATGGCAGGAATATGCATGTGCTAAGTTTTGCATAACGATAGTTTCTGGTGATTGACTCAAATAGTAAGCCCTTTTAACCATCATTACTGATAGATTACTCCCATTAATGATCCCTTGATACTTTCCGGCATAATAGCATAATACAATATAATTTTAACTCAGAATTGCTCTTATTAGCTCACGCACTTCCCAAATAGCAATGCTATGACTAGCAAAAAATATTGACTTAAATCAGAATATAGGGACCACTTGGGTGCAACAAATGGGTCTTATGTCATTTATTGAGTTGCGCCAAATTATCCTAAATCAGTGTCATGCACTGAGGCAGAATTGTATGTTGATTAATAACTAGCGAAATATGCATCTAAATATGAACAACCTGAATGAGGATTACCTAGTCTATTGAGAACCTGCTAACATCCTGATTAGGGGTACATCAACTATTGTATTCAAGTAATACTTTTACCCAATTTTGTTGTTTGTTAGCTGTGTAATAAACTCTACTTGAGCTGATCTTGGGGTAATTATGCATCTTTGTGGTGTCAATATTGCACCCAAAATTCTCTTAATTTTGAGAGCATATTTGCCTCAAATTGGACTGAAGCAACTTTTATTAAGTCAGTTTAAGAGCTGAAAATGGTGGGGGAATAAATTGATAAGTTTAAACTCATTTACAAGTTGAGTGTGGCCAGGTGACTCCCTTGAGGTATAAAATAACAGTGCCTGGCCAATTAAGAAATAAGAAATAGAAAAAAAGTAAAAAGACAAGAGCAGAGAAAATCATCTAATAAATCTCTTATCCCAACTTCAATTCTTATATTTTTTATCTGCTAAACACCATTGGAGTGATAGTTCTTGTTAGTAGAGCTCAAAAGATGCCAGAGAATGATTCAAGATTGTCTTAATGCTAGAATCTGGAAGAAATATCCAATTGTTATAAGTAGTTTAAGAAAAGATTAAAGAGTCAAATCTATTGTGCCCTGTGTGCACCCAAATGGTTAGAGTACCATAAGAAACTTGGCTATATTGAGAATATATTGGCCAAACTATCATCTCTAATATGAGCAGGAGTTTATTTGTTTAAATGAGTTATCATCCTCAAATTCATCTGTTAGATTGTCAAGTCAAGTGCAACAGTTGACAATATAACACATATCAACCATACAATTCTGGAATAAGTTGTACCATATGTGACTCAAAGACTACAAGGATGTTAATTAATTTCGTGAAAAGTTCAAAGAACTCAAAAGAAAAGGCACCAGTCTGACAACAGACACAGCAATAATATGGATCAACAGTCAATAGACTAGTTTCTTGATACATTAGAAGAACCGTACCTTAATGCAGTGCTCATAGCCCAACCTTCATGTGTCTACTTTGAAGTTAAATTCTGTTGCCAATATGCACATTTAGACAGCTGATGGCCAAACAACAAATAACCAGTAAAACTGAGATAGAGATATGATTCTGAGGGTGAGACAAACCTAAAATTATAGATGACCTGTCCCCTTTCTGAGTACAATGTCTCTGATCTCTCTTTTGCTTAAGCTTCACTTTTGTGAACTAAAAGTGACGTTAAAAAGTTTAAAAAAAGCAATTTTATTATTTAGCGGCCTAAGCACCTATAGAGCATTAAAATTTAAACTTTGACTGCAAACAGTACAAAAGGGATCACCACCTGGCATGGCTTATCTCATAAATGTAAGCCCTTCTGTAACAAGCTTATTATTTTAAACTAAAAGTACCTTGCCAAATTGGTTTATCAAACTTGAAGGCCTACAAATATAACCACAAGGCTATTTCAGTCTAAATGCCTGAATGTATTTAAACGACTCAGCATTTAATTTCAAAAATGATGCATAAACCTTTGAAAACGACTTTGGGTGACCAAAACCTATTGATGAAAACCAGTATGTAAACAGGATTTAAGGCTGACATTACTATGGTGAAGTCCATATCCCCGCCGCTAGGACAGACCTAGGAGAAGCTGCAAGAGTGCTAGCCAGCAGGACACTGAGAACAACACAGTCCTGGAACAACACTTCAAGCTCCAGGAGTACCGCCAAGAACACTTCTTCAGGAACCTTACCCATCAAGGAAACAAACAGTAACAATTAAATTCCCATGCAAGAGAATGTTCACATTGAACTTATCAAAGATTTCAAAGAAGACCATAGCCAACAATTCTTGAAACACTTTGTGAGAACTATCCTGACTGTGATAGACACCACCATTTGACTAAAAGCTTGATAGGCTAAAATGCTGACAAAGTAGCCATCACATCCAGATTAGATTAGATTTGGTGGATAATCAACAAAAACATATAGCAAAAATGCCAAAAGTTTTTCTGAATAAAATTGAATATGTTGACACAAACAAGGCAACAGCTGGCAACATATCATGCAACTCACTATAAAATATTCACTAGTTTATAAAGACATGATTGTGTGCAGAAATATCTCCACCTGTCACATCAAGCAATGAGAAGCCTTGCAATTCCCTTATTCTATGGCCACTAGTAGATTGCAAAGACACTACTTATAAAATGGCTACCATATGGCGTAAGCATAAGTTTTAACCAGTGCAGCAAATATTTAGCTTGTCACAGAATACTTTATCAAGTTAGCAATCCTTTTAAAATCATCATAAGTCTGCACTGAGGATGCCCTTGAGTGGATAAAGATGACCGTCAACCACTGTGCAGTGGAAACAGCTGTCCACAAGGACCTCAAACTCCCAACACCAAAACCTGGCTCAAAGCTAGGATAAACCTCTACAATGCCATTGAGTATAATAAGGTAGGAATACTGCCAAAATGGTGAACTTTAGAAAAAAGCTTGGGGCTATCACCAATGGGTTCTAATTCTTAAAAAACCCAATTTTAAAAATTCTTTGATTGCACTTGACTTGAGTATGACATGCTACACTGCTGGTATAGCACTTAAGTGGTATAATACTATCTTCTCCCTGAGAAAACACTGCCATATTAAGGCCAGTTTCAAGGCAACCAAAGTCAAGCACTGGCTATACACATAAATACCACCCATTACTGCATCAAATGTACTTAAGGCCAGATGGACAAAAAAAGCAACAGAATGAGTTCCCTTTTAAGATGGTTTCAGATTACACTACTAACTGAAGTGCAAATGCCTTCAAATCCATGGAAATAAAGTACTAAATACACGACATGACCAGTATTGACCAAGTACACACATTAGTAAACCTGAGTGTGACAAAAACAATCATGAGACCCTACACAGCTGTAAATTCCCTCTAGATGAATTGTTAATATGGAGAGATCATTCTCTTTTAGCTGAAGCAACTGAATAGGATATGTTGTATTTTACCTTCAAAACTGCTCAAACCTGGATTGAACATGAAATTTCACCCCAAGAAGAAGCATCAATGTGCAGGATTATAAGGTCAAACTCTGACGAGAATAGCTACAGATTGATATCCAAGTTAAAGTGAACTAGTACTGAAAACATTTTTTTCCAACTCTCATTCATAGTCACTTATGCCTCCAAAGGCTTCACTCTTTCAGAAGCCTTTCAATGGCACAAGGTTGAAGTACCAGCTGAAATAGCATGTTTGTTTACCAACACCAGTTGGAACAATATACCTTTAAAACGCTGGTGCAAGAAAAATTAATTACCTTCAATATCCTTTAGCAGTACCTCAACTTTGTGTTCATCCCCAAAACTTCATTCCATTATCATTGCCTTATTATCAACCTCACCAAAGCACAATGCTGGTAAGACCTAAAGATTAGTGCAGCAGCGACCCAAAATACTGCAAGAGAGGCATCTACATGCACCAATTTAAGGCCTTTTTGAGCTGAGATTTCAGTTTTGATGAGTTGATAAGCTGAATAATGAAGGGGAAAGTACTCGCCAAGGCCTTAAGGCCCTCCTTAAAAACAAGTTGTATAGCTCTTCAGCTGTCCAACACAGAACTATTGTAAAAGTTTTTCTGGAGTCCATGTTGACTTAATTTCAACTTCATCAGTGGCAAATTACTCCAAACTTTAAACACTGAAGTAGTACCTAAAGGATGCTATCCACGTACACCTCCAACTAAATAAAGGAGGAGGAGTGGTTAGACCTAAATTGTAGCTACTTAACAAAGTTGGATAAGGTCTTATTTGGTGGAGAAAGTAATCACCACTGGGTTTCTAGAATGCAGCTACAT
>JAKSZP010000848.1:0-26683 GCA_022478985.1 Massospora cicadina | reverse complement strand
AAGAATTGGGGGTTAGCGGGAGGGATTTGACTGATTAGAAAATTCTGACGCTCATGTGCACCGTTTGGGGCATAAATGTTGACAATTGTGTGTGCAACATCAGCCCATGAGAAGGTGACAACGAGCACTTGGCCATTTAGGAATTTTTCTGAAGATGTAGATTTGAAAAAATTGTTTTTCTGAATTAGCACCCCACAGTGCTTTGACTAAAAGGATAGGGATGGTAGGAGCATTATTTTCCAAGCTTCCTCAGAACCTCGTGGACAGTGGGACTCCTGGATGGCGAGGATATCCACGGGTAAATTGTTTTGTAAAAAACTCAGTTTACTAGCCCGGGATGGGGAGGCCTTGAGTCCAGCGATATTCAGCGTCCCTAGAGTGAAGGTTTCCCCCATCACACCTTAGGTGCGAGGGGGTGGGCCCCCGGGCCCACCAGCCTCTTCCAGGTCCCCACAGGCTTTCACAGCAGCACGGGTATTAGCAGCAACGCTATTGGGGTTGTTGTTAATTATTGCGGAAAGAGTCACATTGGCTTTGGCCTTTGCTTTTTGTTTTCCCGACGTTGGATGAATTTTTTGTGGTGCGGATAAGTTCAGTGCACCGTTGAGTGGGGCAAAATTTTTTTTTTCAGTTGGGATAGGTCCCAAGTCAGTTTCAACTGGGGCTTGGGTGCAGCGATTGGGTGAGATTGAATCTCCCATCGGATCCTTAGATTGAGTGGCCCGTTTGGCTTGGGCCTCCCAATCTGAATGGGTAATGGATTCCCGAGTTGCTTCCACCGCGAAGGTCTCCATGTCCTCCTGGCGTTGTGAGTGTGGGATGGTGGTGGTGACCTTGGCCGCTTCCTTGGCCGCGGTCCTATGGGCCTGCTTGGCCTTCTTCTGCTCCTGCGGGGAGATGGGCTTTACCAATAGGTAGCAGCCTTGTGCTCCCCATGGGAAAGCCTCCTTGGTGCTTGCAGTTGGTTCATAGTGCGCCTCTCGCTGGCCATAGCCACCGAGGGGTGCTCTTGGAATGTAACGCCCTCTTTGATGGGGCACGTGTGTGCCTTATGGCCAAACGCATCACAGTGGGTGCAAATGGGGGGCGCGCTGTCCACAGTTACCCGGAATGGGTGGGTGGTGTGCCCTGCAATATCAATAAAGGTGGAGTGTGGGATCTGGGTTAGGTCCTTCGTGATCTCCTCAGTTGGGGTCAGAACTGCAATGGCTTTGCTGGTGCACAGGTGTGGCATCAGCGTGAAACGTTGCATTTTGAAAGATTGTATTTTGCCATATATGGTGAGACCATCTTTCAGGTGTTGCTCCAAAATGTCACGTTTTACCGTAGTAGGCAAAAAGTCAAACGTGAGGAAAATTTGTTTTGATTTTGTCCATCTGGTGCATTTAGTTTTGATGACCTGTTGCCCTTCGGGGAGGTCAACCACTATGTGCACCACTGCAGCCTCATCTGCTGCTATTTTGCTTTCGAAACCTAGGTCCAGCCAACCGCGTGACATGGAGTGAGGTGCAATGTACACCGCGGTTGGGAAAATTTTGTGTACATCTTCACAAAATTTTTCCCATAGGGCCATTTTTTGGATGTCCAGATACACACGGACTCCGAATTCCACTGATGAAAGTGGCTGGGAATGTGGCGTGTTGATGTACTGGTTGCATCGTGCTTGCCATGCGAGTATCTCTGGGGAAATTGTGACCACCAGTTTTTTTAGATTTTTTTCTATTCTGCCAGATTCTCCGGGGCGTTTTTGAATGTTAGAGGCCGCGGGCCTTCCACCTGCTCCTCTTGCCTTGCTTGCCCAACTGCTCCCAGACATGGGCGCAGACTAATCCCCTCTATGAGATTATCAAACTAGATTTAGTCTTGAATTGAATGGGTTGCAAAAGTGTTTGCAACGAGAAAGAAAAGTTTTATTAAAGCATGTTATCAATTATTAAAAAAGGTATAGTGTTTATGAAGTAAAAAATTGGCTCTTTTAGCAGTTTATCTTTTTTATAAAACTTTCAGTGATGCCTGACCATCCTTAAAAATTTAATACATGCTTGTTGCTTTATAAAACATTTGCCCATTTCCTTTAACATAAGCTGTTAGGGCCTTAGCCTTAGAAATCAATCTCATAATCAATGTATCTAGTTTTGCTCTTTATGAGAAAGCTAAAATTCATTAGTCTCCTTTCTAAATTAATAAAGGGCAATAAATAAAGGTTTTATTTTAAAATCCAGTTATAAGATAACATAAGTTAGAAAACTTAGATGTTGTAAAGATAGATTAGCACACAAAAAAACTTAAGTCTATATGAATTTTATCTACCACCTCCTTAAAGCATAAAATGTGTTAAAGAGCAATTGAGGCAATTGAGTGAGCTAAAACAAGTTCTTAAAGATTATTGTCGTGCAATTCTCCTTTTCATTACAAAGAGCCTAATTTGCTAATATTTTTATATTCAATGTGGAGAAAAAATGTACACTGCTAAACATTCTAGTGCGCCATCTACTAAAAGCAAAAGGTATATATCATATAAAAGTATTTGAGGTGGTTCAACCTTGGGACAACATATAATTTCATATATATAACAATATTAAGCTTACATTAGGACAATCACTTGATTAAATTTTGTATTTTTTATGATACTGATATTAAAAACACAGGAACTTATGGATAATATAAAATTGTATTCCCTAAAAACATCACAGTATCCTTAAAAGCAAGATAATGAAACCATAGGATTAGTTATATGTCTCATTAAAATAGGTCATCATTTCAGGTGTCTATATCTGTGGAAAAAATCATGAGTATAAACTATCACAGTAAATGATTAATATTATTGTGAATTTTGTGACTAAATAAGCCCAAGTTTCTGTCCATACTACAGTGGTATCAAAACTTACATATATATTAAATTGTTAAATTTCGCTTGTTTATAAATAACACCACCTAGGAGGAAAGGCAAAGACTATTTTTAAATAGAGTAAGCTACCAGAGTTCCTTAATGAGTTATATATGAGGCAGTATCAGCCTCATTAGACTTATAGTTGTATATTAATATTTCTAGTACTTGTAACTTTTGCTTAAAACCAAACTAGCTTAGTTGAGTAAAGATAATAAGAACAAAGGAAATTATGTGGAGTGAAGAAAATTTATAATACTAACAAAATTTCATAATTTAATCCTTGAGCTAAAAAATAAGGTAGTCCAGCTTCAGGTCTCATCTTGAATCCATTGATTTCAATTTCTAAGGTAGCATATACAAAGACCATCTAGTACTAAAAAAGGTAGCATATACAAAGTAATTTATAAAGCTGAAATAATTTTGGGCTAATTTTCTTATTTTTAAACACTAAGACTTTAGGCGATATTTCCTAAAATCTTGTGTTATATTTTAGAAGGGTTATAGGCGTTGACTATAATTTAAGTTACAAAGACCTTAAATATGATAGTAATGTTGTGTTCAACCAGATTTGTAATATTGGCATCATTCCCTTCTAAGAGCAAATTTCTTCATACAAGTTTTTGAAATTTTTCTGACAATGGACGTTATAATGAGCTGTATTCCATGTAGACTACTTAACAAGATAACTTGCCCATTTAACCATTTAGTTCCGTTTCCTAGCAACTTTTGTGTCCAAAATATATTAATTCTTTAACATTCTCTCCTGATTTTGAATATAAAGGTTCATGGCTTACAAGTATTGGTTCTTTTAACTTCATGAGATATTTGACATTATAAAGGTATAAGCTCTGGAACTATCAGGTAAAGATAACTCATATACAACCTCTTTAATAGCACAAACATTACTATATGTACTTAGATTTAAAATACTAAGATTATGTCTTCTATTATAATAGAATAATTCATGCCATTTATAAATACCCCGTCACTAAGCCTAATCTTTCTAGATTCATATCAACATTTATCAATTTTAGTGGTCTTTAATAACTATATCAAATAAAATCTCAAGGCTTTTAGGTTTGACTAGATGTTGATCACAAGAAAGACAGCAGTTAGAACTGTCTATTGTGGCAAAAATAAAACATGCAAGGGTGTTGGATATAATTTATGAAGAAAGTAGGCATACCCATAAATGACTAAGTATGGTCATTATTATAAAAGTGAGCAAAATGTAACATTTAATAAAGTGCTCTTATGATAAGTAACATTATATCAAAGATATTGTTTAAATATTTGATTCAACCTCTCAGTCTTTTCATCATAATGTAGGGGATAGGAGGAAGATGACATGGCTTTATGCCAAGGTATGGCAACATGTGTTATAAGAAGCGTTAGATGGATTGTAGATCACAATTCTGATATAAATTCAACTGTTGGATTTTCCTAGAAAAGATCTCTCTAGAAACACATATGTTTCTTATAAGGTAGACATTAAGTTACAAAACGTTTTTTTGCTCTTACCTGGTGAGATAATTTACCATGATAATTTCATGACATCTATTTGATTTAAGAAACAGTAACAAATTCACAAAAACATAGGACTATGGCCTTAATATGATTTAAATTTTTAGCATCTTACCTTAGGCTCAGAGTGCATAACTTTTAAAAAGTAAAAGTTATGCACTCCAAAATGTTCTTTTGAACCTTAAGGTTCATTACAGGCTAAGATTAGAAACGTTTAATTAATCTAAGAGTTTTTTACACCAGAGTTATCTAAAATTATGTAATTATGGTAGGCCTTAAAAATTTAAACCTTTATATCTCTTTTTAGCGCTCAAAGCCTTCTTTCATGCAAAATAGTTCCAACACTAATTATGTAGATCTTTTGAGATTTTTGAGGCTTCAACTGAAATGACTGGAAATAATCAAGATTGAGATTTGGTGTCTCAGTCTAATGAGATCATAAAAACCACATCAGAGATATCCAATTCTTGAATAGACCAACAATCAACCCTTCAGAGTTATTGACCTCCTCTGAAGGATGAAGCTAAGCAATCTGAAGGAGCAAAAATCCCACAAGAAGGTCAATCTCTTCTAATAAGAAATTTATCATATCTGAAATTACAAGTATAGTAATAATGATTGGCAATATCAGTCATCTATTAGGAAAAGATCTTACCTCAGTTGAAGCACGAAAATCCTTATGAAGACCTACCAAATCTACCCCTATAAATATCCCTCATTTCTAAATAATAAAGTACCACTGTTTTTGTCTTGCGTAGCTCAATTTTGGTCAATTCATAACAGAATTCTGTATTTCAGATTAGAATCTACTTTTGCAATGGAACTAATAACTTTGTTGCCCTGTTTCTATCTTCACTAGAGCCACAAAACTAATCGTTTGTAGCCTTTGTAGCGCCTGAATATCAAAATTTCTAACAAAATTCCAATACTGGTGCTCTCTGCCAGGTCTGCTTCCAAGGCTACCTGGTGAAAACATCTTTTCACAGCAATTAATATGTTTAGCAAAGAAAGCACCTTGTCCAAGGAATCAATGAGTATCACCCAATGTGTACACTCCAACAGGCAGCTGATGCCTTTCACTAATATCAGCGATATTCAATTTTGAGATTCTATGGACTTGGCCATTTTGGGCCCTGACCAAGATAATTATCATATCCAGTCTGCAGATTAGAAAAAATGGTCAAAGGCTTAATAAGGAGGGGGCTATTCATCCCAGTGCCCATCCTAACTGGTACTTATCATCTAAGGTTGCAGCTAACATGATGTACTTATACAACTGAGCAGCTTTGCAACATACCAAAGTAAGTTTAGCTAGAACTGAGCAGTACCTCCAGCAGTACGTGCATCACACCATTCATCACGTATGCCAGATTTTGGGGGTTAAATCATCTTGTGATCCAACGCTAGTTGACCCTGGCGCAACAATTTCATTCTCAGCTATCCTCTTTCTATGAGATGGCTTCTACCTTTGATCAGGATAATCAGTAAGCCATAATTGATTATAGAAGGGAAATCAATGATCTACATGACCATCTGGTGATAATTGACAATGAAATCATGGGTTACATCAGTCAAATAAAGTATCTCAACAAGTTAGTGATGTCATAATTCAATTTATCACCGAATCATGACCCTTGAAGATGAGATTATTAAACAACTGGGACAATTGCAGGCCAAACATAAGGAACGCTTTGTTGAACTTGCTGGGCTACTTCAACAACTTGTTTGAATTGTGGACACTATTCAAGAAAATGGACCTGATCCTGTTGGTCCTCCTGGACCTCTGGGACCACCTAGTTCTCCTTTGGTGATCCTAGTACCCCTAGTGAATGAGGTCCTCAAGGCCCTGTGGGTCAACAAGGCCCACCTGGACCTGCAGGTCATGATGGTTTCCAAGGACCCGCTGGACCTCCTGGTCCCCCTGGCTCAACGCTTTCAGTTCATGATTCTGAACCTTCATGTCTACTAGTATCAAGAGTGCAGGCGTTAGAATCCCAAATCTGAGCCATAGCTCAAGGATGTTTCTTATCTCTAGAAGGCCTTTTAACTGACCTGAATTATTCTCTAACCAACTTATTGGATGGCGTTGATAATGCACATCATCTATGTGATGGTAACCAAACTATGCAAGAAACTCAGTTTTCATGGTTAACATCTTCCATTGAATGGTTAACTTCTTAATGCAGAGTACTCAAGAATAAGCAAGAAGATATGCTCGCTGGGATTTATAGCTTAAATCAAACGCATGAAAATGGCCATCTTACACAATGGGTCTAAAATTTACAGGATGACCTCAACCATTTAAGATAATAAGTTGACCAAATTCATAATAAAGCCCATATTCCTGAGTCCAAACCCTCCAAAACTGATCCAGTCATGGTATCAAGCGTACATGCCTTGAGAATTGAACCCACCACTTTCAAAACTACCTTCAAGAATAAGTTTGAGCCAGGTGAAGGTAGCATCCATTCGTTTTCATCTGTCTATGAGCGAGCAATGGATGGTGCGACAGATCATATAGAAAGTATGGTATATTACTTCTTGTCTAAGCCATTTTGCTCAATAAATCATGGTTCCTTACCTTAAGATTTGCAATACGTGGGCTCAAAGTGATACGCCCTTATTAAGGAATTAAGGAGTGATCAAATTTTTTCCAATCAAAAGCAAGCCTTTATGAGTATCCAAATTAAGCGAGGAGAGTCAGTCCAAGTTTTTACTAAGAAAGTTATCATGAGGCACAGACTCTCAATACGTGTGATTGTATTATTGTAAATGATGCCATTTTGCCTGTGATGAGAGCGTTTGCTTCTTATAAAAAGTTTTTACTACATTTAAAATACTGTAAAAGAAATTTTAGATCTATTCTCAACATCCAAGAGGCGTTGATGGAGATTCCTAATGGTGTAATACACCCAATCTCCGCTAGTAACCCTTGTTCCTAAGTCCATGTGATGCCGCCTAGACCCAAAACCTAAACTGAAGAAGGAGCTGTGCGGCTATTGCGGTCTAGTAGGTCATATGGAAACTCAATGTTGGAAGAAACAAGTGGAAGAGCTGAAAAAAGTGGAGTCAGCATAGGGCATGAAGTTCCCTGTGCTGAGCTACCTCCTGTGCCTCTATTGAAATCTTTTAACACTTCTAAAGACGTTTATGTGGTATCAACTCCTGGTGAACTTGATATCCCTGATGATTTAGCCAACTAAGATACTATTTCTTATTACACGTCTGTTTCATCTTCTAATTCAATTTGGCCATTTAGTCCCTCAGTAATCTCAATCCCACACTTTGTAACTGGTGTGACCCGTGTGGAAGTTATAGTGCACAAAGTGAAAGTTTTAGCTATCATCAATATGGGATTGCCCATAAATGTTATCTCGTCCAGGATTATGAAAAAATCAAAGTGGCGCCAATATTAAACTATTCTCAAAGCTGCTGAACTGCTGGTCATTCATACACTAAATCCATAGGAGCTTATTCTTCCCTTCCAATGCACTTTGGAAAGTTGGTTGTTTCAGCCCCTGCAGTAGTGTTGGACGATAACTGCTATGGCTTGCTTTTAAGAACCTAATTTCTCATTGATTTTGATGTGATAATTAGTCTTAAGGGTAATTATTTTTTTTAATTGGATACCAAATAACTTTAATTTTACAAGATGCCCCCAATAACAAAGGCAAACTCAAACTACATCTTTGCTTATTAAAATATCTTACTTCAATATCTTGTCTTGAGTTCTAAATTTTGGGACCTAAGACTATTCTTCCGCCTCCTTCAGTTTGTTCCTCTGAAGGAATGCCTTTATACTTTAACTATCCAATTACTAATCCTCCAAAAGTTCACGTTATAATTGATACTGTAGTACAAGTATTAGTGCCAGCTGATCATGTATTGAAGATTTCCAGTAACAGAAATCCCTCTCATTTAGAGACCTTAACCTGCCCTGGTATCCTTAATCCCGTTTATGATGGGACTGTTCTAGTTTTAATAAAAACCTCACCTCTCAACCTATGCAATTGAATCAAAATAAGCCTATTGCTTATGTGCAGCCTACTCCTGTGAATGAAATTTTATCCATCTTGGGATGTGGGGATTTACGTGATTTTGGGTTGGAAGAAACACCTATCATTGCTAGAGTTGACGTCAAATTTGGAGATTCACTCACTCCAGAACAACAGCACGAAGCTGAGGCTCTGATTGAAGAGTATGCGGATATATTCTTCAAGGGTCCTGGAGATTTTGGGGTAATGAAAGATGTTAGCATCAGGTGAAAACCAGGGATACACCCATATTTAAGATCGGACTTATCAAAAATCTAAAGTTTGTGGAGGCTCAAGTCTCAGTGGAATTGAAACAACTCCTTGATGTGGGGCTACTAATACCTTCTAACAGTCCATGGGCTTCCCCTTCTACTACTCATCTGGAAAAAAGATGGAGGTCATCGAGTGGTTATGGACTATTGTCAGCTTAATGATGTTACCCTAAAGGATTCACATGCTCTACCTCAAATTGATGATTAATTAAGATTATTGTCTGGATCACAATTATTCTCGGCCATGGACCTTGCTAGTGGCTATTGGAAAATTGACCTGTCTCTGGAAGACCGTCAAAAATGCGCCTTAATCTCTAGTAAGAGATTATTTGAGCCTACTCATATGCCGCAGGGGCTCTTTAATGCCCCTGCTACTTTTCAAAGAGCCATGGATGGCTTATTTGGGGATCTTGTAACTTTTATCATTATAGACCTAGAGAAGAAATCATAAACTTGATACCTTATGGGCAGGCCCAAACCATACTATTTATCATCAGGGTATTAAATACTTCACTGCAGCAATTGATACTGGTATTTGTTATCAATAGAATTCATAGTAGGTTTCTTTATAAGTATGTGCCACCTAGGCAAGATCTTGAGGGGGGCATTGTTGGGGATTCAACTGCGATGACCAAAAATAATCAAGATTGAGATTTGGTGTCTCAGTCTAATGAGATTATAAAAACACATCAGAGATATCTGATTCTTGGATAGACCAATAATCAACCTTTCAGAGCTATTGACCTCCTCTGAAGGATGAAGCTAAGCAATCTGAAGGAGCAAAAGTCCCACAAGAAGGTCAATCTCTTCTAATAAGAATTTTATTAGATCTGACATCACAAGTATAGTAATAATGATCAGCAATATCAGTCATCTATCAGGAAAGATCTTACCTCAGTTGAAGCATGAAAATCCTCATGGATACCTACCAAATCTACCCTTAAATTTCCCCCATTTCTAACCAATAAAGTACCGCTACTTTTGTCTTGCATAACTCAATCTTTGATCTATTCATAACATAATTCTGTATTTCTGATTGAAATCTATTATTGAAACGGAGATAATAACTTCGTTGCCCTGTTTTTATCTTTGCCAGAGCCACAAAAATAATAATTCATAGCCTTCATAGTGCCTGAATATCAAAATTTCTAACTATATTTTAATAGAGACTCATTGGATTTGATTTTTATAAGCTCACCCTTACTCTTTTTCAAAATCAAAAAACCTTTAACCAAACATTTCTTTTTTTGAGTTCCCTAGGAGAATACCATATTATGGCAAAAAGGTTTGGTGGGAGCATGGTTGCAGTGTTTAGCTAATTAGAACTACCTTTTAAGATCTTTGACCAGGGTCACGGCTAAGAAGGACAAGTAATGTTTTGACACTAGACTTATAATTAATAATAAAGCCATACTGTGATAACCTAAGTGCAACAAAATCTATGTTAATCCATGAGGAAGGAACTTTTCTGCACCTCTAAAGCGCAACGGTCTATTCTAATTGTAAAGTTATTGAGTTAACCCAGTAGTTAGAGCTGCTACTCATTAGGAGCTGCTACTATAGCCAAGATTATATAATAAACTGTCTAGTTTGTTTCTGATGGAAAATTCTTACAGCCTTAAAACTCACAGTATTCTTCAAACCATTCTCACCCTCCTGTAAAACAACAAACCTTTTAGAAATTAAAATGCATCAAATTTATCAATGCATAGGTGATATGTGAAAGGATAATCCAGAGTAAGAGCAGATAACAAACAATACTTAAAGTCATTGAAAGCAGTTTCCTCCTCTCTACCACAAACAAAAGGACTTTCCAGTGAGATGCGAGAGTGGTAAATCAATAGAGGATAAATAGGCTATGTACTGTCTGAGGATGTTTATCATGTCAACAAAACTGCAAAGGTTGTTTATAAGCAATAGTAGACCATTAGAGGACGGTCTTGGCGTGTCAAATCATATACCTTTGATTTTATTGAGGACCAAATTACAAAAAACATTAACCTTTAAGAATTAAATTTCTGAAAAGTTACAACCTGAGGTCAGCTTCAACATCTAAATAAGAGGATTTTTCTTCAACCATTGTGTTGCTGTAAAGAGTCTTGTAAAATACAAGGATGTACATATGCAATCCACACAACCATCTCCACACAATCGCTTAAAACCTGGACATTCATATGTTGTAAAGCTGCAAGTAATTATTTGTCCCAAAAAGCATTATTTTTTACTATCAAATACCTAAGCAGCATTTTAAATCTGTGTACGTTTAATGATCTTACCGTTCATGTACTTAGTGAAAGGTTTTACCCAGGCTAAGCTTTAAAAACCTTTCAATTTACAACCATAAGTACTATATCCTCCAAAAGAGGAATGATGTAAGGAGCAGGCTCATTGATGGCATTGAGTCATTAAAAATATGTACAATGATGAAGGTCTTTATTTGCTTATGGTACCAGCTTGACAGGAGACACTACTGAAGACTTGGAAAGACTTGATAAAATTGTAGTTATCATCTCTTTCACATAAGCTTTCAGGGACACTTCTCCTTGAAGTTTATAAAGTAAATTTATGCTTCTTTAGGGGAGCTCTGTGCCATCTTTAAAAAATATGAAAGTAAATAAGTAGTTGATGGCTACATAAGTGCCATTATCTATTTTAAACTTTTTTAAAAATGATTAAATTCAGGAGGGTTGCTATATGGATTAATACTCTAATGATAACGCCTAATAAAGATTCATTGGTGAAGATAGACAAACTCCAACACCACTGGCGTTATCTACTTTTTAATATGTGTGAAAAGCCACTTTCTATATCAAAGTGAGACAAAGACCTAAGTAACTACTTCATGACAAAAGTAATACAATTAGGAAAGTCCTTCAGCGCAAAGCCTCAAACATTTAGAGGTTATGATGAAATAAACCATCTGTTAAAATCCCTATGATCCATACTTTTTGAAGTATCAGAAAAGGTAATTACCCTATATTGCGTGAACTAAGGACCAGAAAGAACTTTGTCAAGAACAATAAAGTTGTCACCAGCTCTAATACTAGCTAGTGTCACATCAACCTTCATCATAACTTTGCTAGTTTTTCTATGGTTGTTCTTAATATATTATTCATATAAAATAAAAGGCTATATTTATATTTAATAACGCTTAGAAGTTGTAAAAAAGTGTTGTCTGGAAATTATAGGGATGTCCCAGCGTTGTAATTCAAGTGTATCATGTTTAGCTGCTGAAGACTGAGTATTTCTGGGAAAATACTTGACTCAACAATGGGTGCAGAAGCTGAGCTCATTATTGGTTTTAAACATTCTACTTTTTAATGTAAGAAAAAGAATATTAAAGTATTAGTGCTCCCAAATCTGCTACTATGATTGGCCAATCACCTGCTTAATATTCTAATAATATTGTGGATATCAACGATATGAGTACCCACAGCGAAATAACCTTAGTGGATTCTCGGTGGAATCCTAACAACCGGAGAAATACAAGTTTACATAAAAATTGGCTTAAAAAGGTAATAAAAAATAAGATTACTTTGACTCCTAGGTCAAATTTGAGGAGTATAATATCGCACAGATTGGAACCTCCGCAAGGCAAGAATATTTTACCTGTCAATAATTGGGTGTGAGTTAACCAATCATTATCATCTGAGTCTAATCACCGCCAAGGTGCAAAGATTTTACTCAAAGATGATAGGGTAACAATTATCCAATCATTACCATCTGAGTCTGACCATCGCTGAATTACCCAATCATTACCATCCAATTCTGACCACCACTGAGGTAAAAAGATTTTACTCAAAGGTGATTGGATACAATTCATCAAATCATTACTGCACGGGTCAGTTCTACCTCTGAAGATTCTTTCTTCGATCTGATAGGCCAAAAGCATATATTTCTTAATTTAGATAACTGAGCTTTGCATTCTTTTGCCTCAATACCCCTGGTCTCAAAAATCGAACTAGTTTAAATAGGAAAAGCTATTACTGACAAAGGGACCTTTCCTGGTTTTGCCCTGCCTAACAATAAAAAACCATTAAAAATTTTAACAAGTGTTATTTATTACTTTTATTATAAAGTAAATACCTCACTTTAATAAATTATTTGTGGCATCCATTGGCAGATCCCACAAATTGGTGCTCACTACAGGGGTCAAGCCCCCTGAATACTTTGATAAGTATTATAAAAAATTAAGAGTGTCACCCATTGGGTGCGCAATGGGGAAGAGACTGAAGAAGATGATTGAATGGACAGCCCTACTGCTTTGATGTTTGAAGAAGAACCATTTGAGCGTATATTGATACCTGAGTCTCGTCGCATCACTTGGCCAGCCACTGAAGCTGTGAGGGACCTTACTCATGGCATCCTTAACCCTGGTGACATTGCCTCTCGCAAAAGAGCGTCGTTGGTAGAGGAACGCCACCTGTTTCTCTATGAGACTAGTGTCCTCCCAGAGACTTATGGTCAGCTTACAAACTTGACCATCTATGTATGCAAGTTTGCTCATCATGCCTTGGTCCATATGATGCATCTCTTAGCTGGCCATCATGAAAAGCTTCATCGACACCTAGACACCCATGCAGCTCTGAATTTAGCTTATGATAAGCTGTACCAACTGATCTCCAAACATCTTGGAGCAGTTAGATCTGGTGTGGAAGCTAATCGCAACTTCATCATACAGCTGCATGACCAACTTACTACTATGGACACTGGGATCATAAAGTATGTTGAGGAGGCTATGAAGATCTTTAGGAATGAACTGAACGCATCCTCTGCTAGCGACGTTCGTTGTTGGAGGAGTTTGCTAAAGAACTTGAAAAGCAAATTGAGCAAACACATCGTGACCTTTCAGCCCCCAACTCTTCCCTTCAATAAGAATATGAACAGCGTGTGGCTGTAGTGGAGCGGCAGTTAATTCAGGCCTTTTCTCGTGTTAATGAGCTTGAACGTTGTCTGTTGCTTGAACCATCTAGCGCCATCACCACCATCGCTGCCAAGGTCTTTCAGCTAGAAAAGGAGCTAGCTCTCAAAGCTTCGTTAGAAAATACCAAATATCTGGCACGTCGCCCGACTGAATGTTGAATCAAAGCCACAGGGATAAAAGCTTCGCTGGAAAGCCCTGGGCTGTTAAAAGAAGTATATAGCCAACTAACGCAGGTTAAGCGGAAGTATGAACAAATCAAGGATGGAGTACAAGGCCCAAGCTCACACCCTCGTGACGATGAAGGGTGTAAGCAAATTAAATAAGGGCTGAAGAACCGCGTGGAAGCCTTGGAAACTGCTCAATTAAACCTAAGCTCCATGGTGTCACAACTTTATTTCCAAGTCAATGCAATGGAGAACCGAGTGGAAGATCTTGAAGCTCATAAATCAGGGATTGAAGCTCAACTAAGACTATGCGAATCTGGGCCTCTAGAAGCCCTATCTAAAATGGAAGCCCGTCTTGAAGCTATGCAAGATCAGTTTGATCGCCTTTCACAGACCTTTGATCAGTTAAGCTACCGCTCTGAAATTCCAATAACAGAAGCTCCAACTATCCATACCCTTACCGGGAATGACTACAATTCATTTAAAGCAACGTTTAAAGACAAGTTTATCCCTGGTGAGGGTAGCATTGCTTCATTTTTATACGTTTATGAAGCGGCTATGGAAGAAGCAACTGATTGTCAGAAGGCCAAACATATACTTTCCTGTTTGGACCGCATGGCACAGGAGGTGATGGTCCCACATATGGATGCTCTTGGCACCTGGTCCAAAGTTAAAGAGGCTCTCATAAACACGTTTGTCTCAAAACAGTCTTTAAGCATGAAGAAGCAAGCCTTTATGCGTATGAGTATCCAGAAAGGAGAGTCAGTGGTTGCCTTTGTGGAACAATACTATTTGGAAGCACAGACATTGTTAACCTCAAAGATGTTGACTTTGATGCTGTAGCCGCCGTTTTGATTGGAGTGGCATCTTACCCATTGCTAGCAATACACATCACCTCCGTTAAACGCTATTTCCATACCGTTCAAGATATCAAGGAGGTGCTAATAGATGTCGCTGATTTCCATAAGCCTGAAGTTTCACGCGGAGCAGTATCTTGTCCTCAAGTTTTAACCATTGAGGATCCAAAGCCCAAGCCTCAAGCCTTAGCTGTTGGAGACAAGAAGGAGCCCCTTCATATAATGGGCACTGAAGATCAAAACCCAAAAAGCAAAACGTCCTGAACGCCCTTGATGCGAATACTGCGACAGGTTCAGACATAAGGAGGCTATGTGCTGGAAAAAGAAAGCTGACTCTATGGAACAGGAGCAGGAAAAAGAAATGTCAGCATAGGGAAAGGCACCCCTATTGCTGACAACCCTAATGTGCCTAACTCACTTAATCAACTTATGCCACTACCTCGCGTTACAAATACCCCAGGGGATGATTCTGAGGGGGATACGTATGAGGTTGGCTATTACGTTGTAGGGGCACCTTCTGAAGTGGAAGTTCCCGATTTCTTGAATGCTGGAGGAGTAGATGAAGCCACCATACCTGAAGAGATGTACCTCTGCCAAGTTTTGGGGGAGCCAGTCATCATTGATACTGCTAGTGACACAGATGAGGTGGTGTCTCATCTTATTTGCCCTATCCAGCACGGCCATACCATGAAATCCATCCAAAAAAATTACCCCAAGACCGCATGCAAATTAACCTCCAATTTTCATCTCAGGGAGGTCTTAGTACTTACGCCCACTTTTGGGGGGATACTTACAAAGGTCAAAGTGGTTATATTAAAAAGTTAGGGTGATGGCCATCCTAGATACAGGCTCCCCAGTGAACGTAATCTCCTCCAAGCTGATGAAAAAGGTCAAGCTTGCACCTGACTTGGAGTACAACCAAGACTTTGGAACCTCTGGTCCTAATAACACCTGCGCGCTGGATGCCTACTCGTCCCTCCCATTCATATTGGGAAGCTTATCCTATCAGCCCCCGCTGTGGCCTTAGAAAACAACGCTTATGATATTCTCATAGAAACTCAATTTATTATTGAGTTTGATGGCATTATCAATATGAAGCAAGGGATCTTGTCGTTACTCAATTATGAAGTTTCCTTAGTTTTAGCCAATACCGAACCCAGCAAGAAGGATTACTCTTGCATGTATGCTAACCCCACAAAAACTGTGACAAAAAAGGGCAGGTTGCCAATAAGCTCCGCACCCCCTTCCTACCTCTCAAGTGGATGAAAAGGTACCACCCTACCATAACTGCAACACCCCTACCAACATTCTTGAGGGGGGCAATGTCAGACATTCTCCTTTTTGATGTAAGAAAAAGAATGTTGGAGGTATTAGTGTTCCCAAATCTGCTACTATGATTGGCCCATCACCTGCCCAATCTTCTAATAATATTGTGGATATCAACGATATGAGTACCTACAGCGAAAAAACCTTAGTGGATTCTTGGTGGAATCCTAACAACCGGAGAAATATGATTTATCATAAAAATTGGCTTAAAAAGGTAATAATTAATAATAAGATTACTTTGACTCCTTGGTCAAATTTGAGGAGTAAAATATTGCATGGATTAAAACTCCACAAGGCAAGAAGATTTTACCCATCAATGTTTAGGGTGCAAGTTAACCAATCATTATCATCCAAGTCTAATTACCACTGAGGTGCAAAGATTTTACTCAAAGATGATAGGGTAACAATTAGCCAATCATTACCATCCAAGTCCAACCATTGCTGAATTACCCAATTGTTACCATCCAAATCTGACCACCACCGAGGTGAAAAGATTTTACTCACTGGTGATTGGATACAATTTATCAAATCATTGCTGCACAGGTCAGTTCTACCTCTGAAAAATTTTTATCTTCAATCTGATAGACCAAAAGCCTATATTTCATAATTTAGATAATTGAGCTTTGCATTCTTTTGCCTCAAGTACCCCTGGTTTCAAAAATTGAACTAGTTTAAATAGGAAAAGCTAGTATTGACAAAGGGACCTTTCCTGGTTTTTCCCTGCCTAACAATAAAAAAACCTTAAAAAATTTTAACAAGTGTTATTTATTACTTTTATTATAAAGTAAATACCTCACTTTAATAAATTATTTGTGGCATCCATTGGCAGATCCCACAATTGGTGTGCATTCGCTAATGGAGCTGAAATTATTGATGTGAGAATTCTATCTTTGAGAAGGCTGAGTTGTTGCTACGCTTAAATAGCTAGATACAATTTTTCCATAATGTGATAGTGAGATGAGTGACAGCTTTGGTACGTAAATCTCTACTTCCATGCTTTAAAAAGCATGCAGGGGCTGTGAAGTGAGACGCATGCTGTAGCATCCAAGAAGCGTATTTTTACTATCTCACTTTGTGACCAAACAGTTATCTTGTTGATAGTAATAATAAAGCTTAACAGGAGTAGTTCAGGGCTTTTAAGTATTTGCATCTTGGCCTATCAAGTTAATGAAATAGTCCAGTGAGTTTGTAAGCCAAATTGGCATGTTATGAGGCTCACCATTGTTGTGAATGGTCTGACCAAAATCTTTATCATTAATTTACTTTTTAATATATTATTTTTACTAATAATCAGATAAAAGGTTTGATCTAATGGGTTTTGACGCCAATGTCAATCTATGAAAATTATTAACTATAAATCTGTCGCAAATGCGCGCACTTTCTAAATGTAATTGCTAATTATAAGTATTAAAATACTGTTGGTTACCTCACCCAAGCGCGTCTAACGGCTGATACTTATGAATGAGTATTAAATCATCTTTCCCTCTATGGTAGAGCTCTCAAATTCCCTAATGCTTTAATTTCATTTGCCTAAGCCCTGTTTTTCTATCACCTTTTTTCTTAGTATCATCTAGCTTGTCCACAAGCCAGCATAAAAAGGGTCGCCATAGGTTTAGTTTTAATTTCTTGATTATTCACCAGTTAAAAGGCTGATTGCTTTCTATTATGTAATACCTTAAATCAAAAAACTTATTACCTACATCTATTTTACCCATTATTCAGATGGCTTTATGATTCTCAGGTGCTGCTTATTTGCGCCAATGACAACCCTGGGAGTGAACAAGAATATCTAGAATTAATGTAATTGTGAGAGAAATCTTTTACTTATGCTTTAAGCTCATAATATTAAGACAATAAACATTACCTTAGAGCCACTGTGATCCTTAAATACTACAGTATTTTTATTAACTTTGATAAAAGCCTAGTTTTACTAATTTGAGAATTTTTCTTGTTTTCTCAAGCTTTGTCTTCATATAAATTGCCTTAATTGGTTCAAATATACCTTTGAAATTAGAACTCGTCGTTTAATTATCAGTTATAACAACTATGCAGGTGGCTACATTTATGATTAAAAAGTGGTGAGTGTGCCAAATTTACTCAAGCCTCAAAATCAAAGTTTTTCTCTTCAAGTTATATATGTTCTTATAATCAAAGGCAGGTTAAGACGTTGGGCACAAGAAATTATCCAAGGTGAAGGGTGCAGCCTAAACTTTCATCTTAGTTTCATGTTATTGATGGTAAAGTTTGGAAGAGCAATTAGATACTACACATAGTACACTTCCAAAAAGGAGACCAAAATGTGCAGGGTTATATCACCACTGTGATGTTATCAAAATACCAACTTGGAAATTTGTGAATTTTGAGTCTGTAAATCACTAAACAGATTGTAGCAAAAATTAATTGTGCTTAAAATAATGTCAAAGTTTATTTTGATCCAATTTATCCAAAGTATCCTCAAAACAAAACCAGTGTAGTTCCTATTATATAGCTGTAACTAACATAAGATTAATCTACCTGTAAAAAGTTTATATGTCTAGTGACGACACCACCTAGAGTAGAAAAGTAAACATTAAAAAGAGGGGAATTTTCCAGAGTTCCAACATGAGAGCCAAATCTGAGGAATTATTAGCCTCAGTAGATTGCATAGTTAAATATTATTATTTCAATACCATCAAACTTATTTTAAATACTAGTTTATTCAAGTAGAGATAAAAAACTTAGAAAACTTGTATAGAGAACTTAATATTATATAAATTCAATAATCTGATGATTGAGTTCTCTAGCTCTTAATATTGACCAATAGTTTTAGCTCATCTTGAAACATTAGTACAAACCTTTTTGTGGAATCATAAGCCAATATAATTTATAGGGTGAGAAACTTATGGTCTAAGTTGCTGATTTATATTACACAAACTTGAGGCAATCTTACATAATATTTTGTTTTTTAATGTTTTAGGTTTCTTAATTTAAGCTAAAAGAACTTTATATATGTTAGCAATGTTGTGGTCAAGAAAGTCCTCAACTGTGACAAAACCCATAATTTTATTTCACTGGCTATTTCATATTAACTTTTTACCATGGTAGCGCCATTAAATTTCTGAATTACATTGTTGAGTTTCCATCTTTGTGGCTTGATGGTGCTGTGCCCAAGAAGCCTGACAAACAATACTTGAGCAACTAAGACTCAAAACAAGTATTTTTTACGTGTTTCCAAGTCACACTTAGTTCATGTCATCTAGAGTTTCCATTCTATGTGTTGGATTTTAGGTTATTATTGTGCTCACTGGTGCATTTTGCATCTAAATTCCAACAATATCACCGCAGAAGAAGTAGTACTCTCTAAGGTCAGAATAATTTGCTTCTGGGTATTTTGCAGACGTTTATTTTAAAATAAAAAAAGCCCTTTTGACCGAACAATGTTGTATTTATATGTATTTTTATTATAGTGGCGATTGGGGACAAAAGCAAAACCTCTTGATATCTTGCCACTTAGTATTTATACTATATTGAGTCTGAAGAAAAACAATGCAAAGGTTGGGTTAAGTTAGAAATAGCTAAATTAGGGGTGTTTGAGTTTTGGCATATCAAAGCTCCCAAGGCTCTCATCTCCTAGACATAATGGCCAATGGTAAGTTAGTTGCAGGTAGAATATATCCATGAGGCAACAATTAAATATATTTGATCATGTCATTTAGAGAGAAATTTATTTTATCTGAGGTTCCTCCTCCAGACCTATAAAAGGAACTGGTCTCCACATTGGAATTTTGAACTAAATTGTATATAGGACGTGGAGGAACTCCGTATGGCTTTTCTGATTCTGCCGCACAGTTGGTGCAATCTAACTGCCCAAATCATGCTATTTTCCTGAGAAGTATTAATAAATGTGTTACCCAATCTGAGGAGTTCCATCAAGAATTAACCAGGTTCTTTTGGTCGATTTTATCTGTATTGAAACCCAAATCACTCTTACTACAATATCATACCTGTGATTATATGACATCACTCCCTTCAATAGTGTTAGGGGTCTAATAAGGCTGCAAGAACCGTCCATGAACATGGTTGACTAACTCCAGTAGCAAAGGATTTGATGAAGTACTCATCCCTTCTCTTATATGTGATGACAAAAGGGCCTTCCCATATATAGACCCAAGCTTATCACTTCTAGGAGTAACAAGATTGTGGTAGTATAGTACCAAGTCGGATACTTGGAAGGTAGGAAGAGGGCGCAGACCTCATTAGCTGCTTGACCTCTTTTGTGACAGTTTTTTCCAATTTAGTCATTACCTTCTATTGCAACTGGATAATGTCTGAGCCAACTTCTTCATGGTTTTTTCAGGATAAGTTCTATCAGAAGAAATATCTTTGGCTAATAATGCAGGCGCCCAGGTTCTTGATCTTACAACAAGCGGAAATGCGACATTTTGAGTATCAGTGATAGCTGATCCAGTAGGCCATGAGAGTACTAGGTAAGAATTGATCCCAGTGTAGTGGACCTGAGCTGGCCATATTTTGTAATATGGAAAAGAGGGTTCCATTTGCTTCTTCACAGTACAATTTGTGGAAAGTTGTAGGGGGCTGATAAGAGTTTTCACATCCCCATAGAAGCAGCTAGAAGCTTTACACCCTTGAGGTGAAATTCTCATTGTCACAAAGGATGACTTGGGGAAATTCATGCTAGGTATTATTTTGATGTAGGAAGGTGGCAGTAGCCTTGGAAGTCTGCGTAGGTAGAGCAATCGTTTCAACCTATATGGTGAAGTGATCAATACCTACCATGTCATGTTTACGTGACCTAATTGACGGCACCACAGCAAAGATAAGGCTGAGCGGCAGGAGGTCCTAAGGGTCAAGTTTCAGGACCTTTCTGATTTAAAGCACACCTTGGACCAGCGCTGGGTACAAGCCAGATATGCCCATGTTGGTCCAGGTGAGGTGCATAACGCCCAGCCCCTTTTTATGGCTTTTCATTAAAATGGATGAGTTACCATCTAGGTGATGACAACTCAATTTGGTTACTCAGTGAAAGGGGCTTCAGATCCCGTTCAGTTTATAAAATTTACAACTTGAATCAGCCTCAACTTAAATCAAGTACTCGAGTTTGGAAAACTTACAAGTATAGTAACCTGTCAGATGAATTTGTGCGCTTATTGATGCACCTCAGCTTAGCACCACTTTTTCCAATGGATGATTTCCCTTTTGTTTAATTATGATTCTTTGATACCAACCTTTCTCATAGGTTATCTTCCCTTCAATAAACCCTTCTTTTGTTTTGAACTTTTTAAACTACTTGGATGAACCTGTGTGTGGACCTCTTTGAGGAGGTCTTGTGCATCGTTAGCAATGTTGTCTGTGCAAATATCACCTTCTCATCTGGTGCACATCTGGTCCGCTTTGATTCCCTCCAGACCAAAGCAACCTTACACCCCTGAACAGAACACCACTTGGATATGGACTCTTCTGTGGGGTCCACCCAAGTATTGCTGTTTGTACGATTCCTACTATTTTACTACACACTTAACACCTCGCCTTATTTTTTTAGCTCAAATACCCTCTGCGAGGCTATCTCTCCTTTAATACTGACTGTTAGTTCCCTTGAGTTGGTCCTGTGCTCCGTGAGCCACCCTGATAGGAACTGGTGAGGTATAGACACTCTCCTGACATTAGACACCCAACCTTTTTTTACATGCACAAACATTTGGTGTGGGATTTTTGTGAAGTGCAAATTGGGTGCGCTGGCTATTGGCCATGGCCGCAGCAAAATTACATCCATTTTCTCATTTTGTCAAGGTTGGAGCATCTCAGCGTTATTCTTGCTGCCTCCAACTGGTGAGTACCCACCATTTACATCTCATACATAGTGGATATAGTTGCTTCACAATATCTGAGTCGTGATTCCCTGACAGATCCACTAAAATAAACAAAGTTGACACAAATAATTCTCTTTAATGGCACCAAGTTTGGACGGTGCAGGCGGGATCATTAATAAAGGACCTGGTGATGATGGTCTTAATATTGTTGTAAAACCAGTTGCCAAAATGGGTATGGGATCATCCACAGCCCAAAACGCGTTTTATAATGACGTTTCCTTATATACAACTGAGTCATAAATCTTATCTTATGGCTCAGATATGGAGCCCATTTCAGTGTATCAAATCACTCCAGATAACACACGCTTGACCACAACCGTGATCCGCAGAACACAGGAGGTGGAAAAGGAGCTACTTTTTTTAAATAGAAATGTTGATGTAGTTGCTGAAAATATGGTGGGATATGAGTCCTCAGTATTAAGAGTGGTCAACTATTCCTCTCCATTCTATGATGCAGAAACGTACCCTGGAGGTATGTTAATGCCTGAAGAAGCCTTTTGTGGTAATGTGTTGATGTTGCTGCTAAAAAAATAAAGACCATATGAGATATTTTCTATTGACTGATACCCTTTCATTTCCCTTAGGTAAAATAAGAACGACTAAATTGTGGATACAGGAGCCTCTGAGAATTTTATTGACCAAGTCCTAGCCAACTACCTTGAGGTGAGTTACTTGCCAGGTGGTATGGTTAAAGTAGGGGTTTCCCAAGTTATTTACACGCTGAAATTTATGTGGTTAGTGGATATCAAGTTGGCAAATATTATCTGTCTGACCACTTCCAAGCTATCAAAAACTCTCTTGTGCCTAACCAGTTTTGGTGTAGAATGGTGGCGATGGTTTGACGTCAGAATCAGCTTGATAGACAATACCTTGTCATTAACTTTAAAGAATGGTCATGAATTAGTTGTCCCTTTAGATAAAGCAAAATTACAGGGCCATTTGCCCCACTGGCCCAATATACACACACTCAGTATTTCTTCATTGCTGAAACCTTCATTGGAGGTTCACTTGCCTTCCTGTTTGGAGGGGTTGGAATTTTCGTTTGATGCAGCTTGGTCCAATGTACTACCAGCTCACTCAGAATTTGACTGCAAGTTCGGACTCAATGTTGATCTGGCGCGTATATCTTCCCTATTTATCCTTTGACTGTTTGGGGGGAAGCTTTTTTAGATGTGTGGGTTAAAAAAGTAGTTAGTTAGAGGCGCGATTTTCATGCAAACCTCCCCTGTATGTGCCCCACTTCTCGTTGTGGAAAAAGATGATGGTACCTTACGCCCATGCGTAGATTATGGGAAATTTAACAACGTCACAGTACTGAACTTGGATCTCATCCCACTGGACTCACAGATTTCAGGCTATGTGGAGAAGACGAGAGTTTTCTCCAAGCTGGATTGCTTAAACGCGTTCAATAAGACCCATATCAAGAAGGTCCAGGATGGCTGACTGCATTTCATACCAGAAAAGTGATTTTCCAATTTCGGGTTAAGCTCTTTGGGCTTAGAAATTCCCCTGCTTTCTTTTAACGCTGTATTGATGCAGCTTTGGTGGACCTGCTTGGGGTATGCGCGGTACACTACATAGGTGATATTCTGGTATTTCTACAGACAATGAGCCCCATGCAGTACATCTTTAACAGTTAAAGGGGCGTTTGAGGGCAGATGACCTTACATTAAAAATAAGTAAACTTAAATTATTCAAGTTCCAGGTCACCTTCCTACGCAACGTTATGCTTGACCAAGGCACATGATAAATCCAGACAAGGAGAAGGTGATTTGTGAGTGGCCCACTACAACTTCAGTTAAGGAATTGAGGAGCTTTTTGGGGAAGTTTAAGTTCCTTAAGAAGTTCACACTGAACCTTTCTGAAGTTGCAGCGCCTTTTTATAAGGCGAATGGGGCAAAAGTACTTCAGTGACTCTAGCTTTTCAGGATGCCTTCCAAGCGATAAAGTGCACTCTTCTGTCCACGTCCATTCTCGCCATGTAGATGCTAAAATGGAGAATATTTTGTCAACTAACGCCTCCAACTTCTCCATAGTGGCTGCCTTATTGAAAGTAGGCGAAGATGGAATAGAGCATTTTGGTGGGATATTTTTCCAGCAAGTTGTCTCTACAAGAGTTAAATTACGCAATATATAATAAAGAGTTACTAGCAGTTGTTGAGGCGCTGAATTATTGGCGCCATCATTTGCATGACTTATCCCAACCTTTTCTTGTATGTACAGACCGCTGTGCCTTGCTGTAATACTGCGCATCTCATGTCTTGGCCCCATGGCTAACCCGCTGGCATGAGACCAAAGCCCAATTTGTGTTTTCTAATGAGTTTACCAAGGGTAAGGAGAATTGATTGGCGGATGCTCTGAGCCGCAACCCTGAACTAGCTCATTATCCTAAGGAGGCAGAGGTGCATAATACCATTTGATGATTCCGCCAGGTAAAATTGTGCCTCAACTTTCCTATATCTCAGCCAGTGGGCCTGCGCTTGCTCCTCTGTAAAATGCGGAGAAGTATGTTATGTTCAAAATGTTAGTCATTTCACAGCCTTTGTAAGCCGAAAATGCTATGGTCCTTGCTAAGAGCGCTTTGAATCATGAGTTAGTACCAGGAATTATCACGTGAAGGTTGAGATGGTGTGAGTTCAGGGGCGCCTATGGGTTCCCTCCGGACCACTTTTCATGGAAATCATTTGAGATCATCATGATGGAATCACCGTTGGCCATCCTGAGAAACCTAATGCCTTGTGGCTAATTAATGCACTTACAACTATGAGGGGTTAGCCGCCAGGTAGGCAGGTATTTTAAAAAATGACTGGTTTGCAACCAAATAAAACTGAACCAACAGCCACTAGCGGGGTTATTGGTACCAGTTCAAAAATCTTAAGCCTTAAAATTCTTTATCAGTGGATTTTATTGTGGAACTACCTGTATCTGATAGCTACAATGCTATCATGGTAGTGGTGGACCTTTTTATAAAAATCCACTTCATACCCTGAAGAACAACATTAACCGCGGATGAGATGGGTAGGCTCTTCATCATTCATGTGTTTGCTCTTCACAGAGTCCCCCAAGGAATAATCAGTGATCGTGGACCCCAGTTTACCTCCATCTTTTGGGAAGAGTTGTATAAGACTCTTCAAATCCGTCCCTTCCATTCAACTGCAAACACCCCCAATCAGATGGGCATACTGAACGAGTGAACCAGTTTATAGAGCGGATCATACAGTTTTGCACCACCGCAGATTATTCAATTTGTGTTTCCCATCTCCTCATGGCCCAATTCAGTTATAGCAACGCCCAACATGCATCAATCGTTTGATCCCCCTTCTTTGCCGACTATGGTTTCAATCCCACCTTCAACATAAAGCTTAGTTGTGGATCCAAGGTGGAAGGGTGGTGGACTTTTCAAAAATGATCAATAAAGTACACCAAGGGGTGAGCACAAATTTAGATGCGACCATGAAGTCTTACAAGGAGAACGCTGATGGTAAGAGATAAGTTGGACCAGCGTACAAAGGAGGAGATCACATGATGCTGTATGCAAAAAACATTCTGATCAAGCAACCATACAAAAAATTAGGACCAAAAAAATGAGTCGTACCACCTAATCAGAAAGATGGGCCATGCCTCATATATTTAGATATTCCCTTCTTGTACTAAATAATCTCAGTATTCCATGAAAGCAAGATCACGTTGTTTGAGGGCCCCACCAGAGACTCCTGAGGCTTATCTCATGGATGAGGCGCTAAAGTGGGAAGTGGAGGTGATTGTAGCCTCTCATTAGGTAAGAAGAAGACTCAAATATCTTGTATCCTGGAAGGGATTTGATGCAGCTGAGAACAGTTAGGTTCCAGCGTGTGACTGCGCTCATGCCCAAGATCTAGAAGTAGCTTTCCATGAGCTTTTCCCAGAAGCCGGAGGATCTAATTCCAAGCAAGCCGTCGCTTTCATGAAGTTTCCCCTGACCACAAAGACTTTTCCTTGACTAATGCCCCTGGTGTCATAAGCACATGACATAATAGTGAGGACCAACCCCAAAGATAAGGCTGGGCGCCAGGAGGACCAAAGGGTGAAGCTACAGGACCTCTCTGACATGAGGCACACCCTAGACCAACGCTGGGTTCAGGCAAAATATGCTCAGAGTGGGACTAGTGGTGTGCCAAGTTCCAAGCCTCTCATGATGGCCCAGTCATTAAACGGATGGTGTACCATAATAATGCGGATGGTTCCATTTGTTTGTCAAGGAACGGGGTTTCAAAACCTGTTCCACTTACAAAACAACGCATTCAGGTCAAATCCAACTTCAATAAATCACTTGAGTGAAGTCAGTTTCAACCTATTTAACTAATTCAGATGAAAGCATTGCCCTATTGGTGGGTCAGTGCTTGGGCCCACTGCAGCACATCCCGTATTTGCCTGTTTGAGCTTAAATATGTTTTCCCTAACCAACATTCCTTGTTGGTCGACTTCCCAAATAAACCTTTTTCCATTTACAGTTTTAAAATTTATGATATTCCAAACGCTCCTGTGCACAAACCTCTTTAAGGAGGTCTCGCGCTCCATTACCCTTACCATTGCAAGTACATTGCAGCTCTCCCCTCATGAACCATTTGTTCACCCAGGTTCCCTCCAAACTGGGTTTTTTAGCCCCTTTTGATATGTGCACCGCGTCGCCTTTAATAGGGTTTTTATTATAAAATTTGCAATTTAATGCCCGAGTTGTTATTGCTCCAGCACCCTCTGCTGGGCTCTAATCACTTTGGCACTAACGGCTAGTTCCCTGGCGTTGGCCTGGTGCACTGCACACTGCCACGCTGGGAACAAAAGATTT